>CAJNYU010004460.1:0-67747 GCA_905331475.1 Rotaria socialis | reverse complement strand
ATATTGCCTTTCGTTTTATTAAAATATCTTTGAAAATAAAGTTCCAGTCAATGAACAGAAACGCAGCAGAACTTTGGATGTCAGTATTTTAGCGGAAGATGTACGAATTTGTCAAAAACTGCCATTTTCTGATTTTTCAATTTTTGATCTGACCACCCTACTTACTATGCTCTCAAACAGATGCCACACCAAATGATTCTTTGTGCTTGCACAATCCTTAAAATTTTAAATAAATAAACTAACGTTCTTGTGGAAACCTATGCACAACAACTGAAACCAAAGTTTTATCTTGAATTTATCTAAATTAAAACTGATGTAAAATATAAAAATTCCATGAACTACAGTGATTATTGTGTCTTGAAATGTTCGTAATGATCATCAAAACTTGTTTGCAATCAATACAAAAAAAAATAAGTAAAATTACAATTCTGTTGCTTAGATTTAAATCACTGGCTTATTTTTTTTACTCATAACTAGCTCTCTTGCTTTTGTTTTGTATAAAAATTGAATTAATTAATTCTTAAAAATAGAACAACGAAAAATAATAAAATTAAAAATATTAAAATTTCTCCATCGAAGTCTGTTTAAATTGCATATCTTATATATTCGCTGACGGCATGCATCATTGTTAGTAGGTATTTTATTTAGTTTTGAAATTTTAATTTCGACTAGGAAATCGGTTGTTGAAAAGCAAAAGTTGAAATCAGTAGATTAATGTGTGTTTTTGTTAAAGCATCTTCTGTTCGATTTGAAACGTAACGATACTTACAGTCTTATGAAGTCGAAGCCTATTTTTCTGCATCAACATTATTTTATTCTTTAAATATTTATACAGTGCACTCTTACTTGTTATGTTATTTTTACTTTGAAATTCTATACGTGGGAGGTATACTTTCGTTATAGACCGCATTACCACAAGGCACTCCGTATTATAAGATCAATATTTGACCTTCTTCGAGCGGAGAAATTTATTTTGAACTTTTAAAAGTACGATATTCTGAATCAGCATAAGGTGCCATGTGTATCCGTTTCTCTTTCATATGGCTTCGACAACTTTTTTATTCCGCTCAAAACTTTACCGCTGCTACCGCTCAGAGACGGAGAAAAAAATCATGCGCAAGAAAGATGAAAAGTCGCAGTCAAAATTAATTTCTCCTTGTGTTTGAAGTTAACATATTGCTGATCTGAAAAGCATCTGTAGTATAATGGTGAACAGATTGTTTGATGAATTTCATTATTCCATGCATCTTTGAGCGATACAAGACAACCATATAAACAGTACAAAATAAACGCGAATCAACTTACTATTTTTGTGTTGATTTCGAACATGATACTTTAAGCGGTTCAAAACAAAATGCTCTAGTCGAAAATAGTCAAATATTGATTTTAAAAGAGAGGAAATGTCTTGAAAGTAAATATTAATACGAAAAGTAAAATTTTAGAGGTCGAATTTCAATAAAGCAATGGCACAGGAAGAAAGGGATCTTCAAGAAAGGCCATCCATATTGGGTAAAAGGTAAGATACATAAATTTACAGCACTTCTAGGAGTGCATCAAAACAATTTTTATGTGCGCACAGTTTGCTGATCCCAATAGTTCGTTTAAATGTAGTTAGGTCAATAAATCTTGAAATATATCAGTGTAATGGAAAATCTTGTTGAAAAAGAACGCAACAGTAGCATAGGGAATGGTAGTTTTTTTTGTAGAGAACAATTATAAGGATCAAGATTACTGTAGGTTATTTTCTTGATAAATATGTAAGAATATTCACTATAACGAGGTGTCTACTTTTGAGAGGTCTTCGAATTTTTTACTGACGAACTGTTATTATAGTTCATAATTCGTATTCAAATGATTTCCTTGATATCGTAATGCAAAATAGATCTTTTAAGAATATTTTGTGATTTATTGACATCCAAATATGTACAGTATTTTATATACAAATACTTCTCGAAACAATACATTATCGTATTACTACATAGGACAAAATATTAAACGAATGTATAACGAGCAAACTATTCAATCACCTCATAAAACAAATTGTTGAACCGAAATGTAAGCATAAGTTTTGGAAAGAATGTTTCAATTACATGGATCTTAGTGAAAAATATTTGTTATGGAACTTTGTTTACACATTATCGAATCAAGATTAAAGGTCTGTCATTTTTTTACTCGAGTTCGGTCGCTCAAATCTGTTTTAAATCTGTTTGGGTTCTGTTCGATTCAGATAAAAAAAGACAAAAAGGAATCAAAGAGGTACAATAATGTATAATTGATTGTTATAAACAGAAATACTATGTTAGGCAAATTTATATCAAGCTTATGTAAAGCAAGAGATCAAACATGTTTTTATCATTTTCTACAGAATGGCAATTTTTCAAAACATGTTAGTTGACTCAATTCATTTTCTTTTATGTGCGTCAGCATTCTCTCCCTTTTTTAAAAATAACTCCCTCATACACGTAACGAAAAAGAAAACGATTTCCACCGCAAAAAGTACACCTTTATAAGCATTGAAAACAGAATTATTCTCAGAGAAAGCCTAGCTGTTAACATTAGATGCTCCCGAAACTGTTTTTCTTCAAAAAACATTTTTATAATGCGTTGAAATGTGCCCTTTTTATGCGAGAAAAAACGTCATCTTTCTCGTTAGCGTCACTTCATTATGAACAAATAATTGTATGATCAATTTTTCTCTGACTGTTCTCTTTTTTGTTCTGTTTCACAATATTCGCTTGAACGATAAACCGATGAATGTAAGAGAAATGTTCACATAAGGAGATTTTACTGTAAATTTGGACAGGAGACTTACTAATAAAAGGATATGAAGTCTTTCACTTAGTTCCTTCTAGAATGATTATAAATTTAGGGTGTACCCATGATATTTTTCGCCCCAACAGGCACATCCTATGCTCACTTCTATACGTTTCTATTTATGAGTTTCGATATTCTCTTTTTGTTTATTGTCACATAAACGGAAACGTCACTTAATGCGGAAATTCGCTCCTCTTAAAACGAAACCATGTGAAGTGAAAACACTGTTGTTATTTCAGATGGGTAAAAAGAATTTCAAAGATCTCTATCGACGTGTCAAAGGAGAACACGGGAATGTGACTTGTGAAATATCCGTTTTCTCTGATAACTTCAATCCACTACTTCGATATGCTGGTGTTATTATCTACTCAATCGATGGAAAATTTGAATGGGAGAACTATGGTGAGCATATAGAAGACAGTACATTTAGCAGAGGCGCAGTCATTTATATGAACCATTTTTATTCCTTTTTATAATGGATAGCGGGTGGAAAGGCGTATGGACGAAGAGGAAGAAGCTTTTACATCATTATACAATGTACAGACAATTGGTCAGATGACTACTATAAACCAGTAGGACAAGGAACTGTGCATGACTACCTCTTAAAAAACGTCATGGGTATTGAATCTGATCAAAAGCGCATTGCATGTGGTGGGTTTGCTTATCTCTTTCACGAACTAAAATTTAGTAGTATTTGGCTCAATGGTACGGACCAAACTGATGCTGAGAGTGATGGAGACAGATATTTGAGCGATTCTGAAAAGATCTTAGTCGCCTATTGTTGGGAGGAGTACAAAAAGCATGGTGCACATCACGTATTCTCCGTTCCGTTTTTTATAGATGAACTATTATTGAATTAGTTTGTCATACTACATATTTGTACCTTTCTTGCATTCGTGGATAATGCTTTTATTGTTCTTACTCTTCCAAATACCTATTTATGGACAAATAGATTGTATATTGTCTTTGTAAGAATTGTAATATAGCCGATAAAAGGATGTTGGTGAGGGTGTGAGTACAACTAGCCAAGATTCGGATTTCGTTGATGTTAAATAATTCGTCAGTTGACTTTATTTTTGTAATAAGAGCTGAAGATAAGTATCTTAAACAAATATAAGATGCCGAATGAGAAAGCATTAGATGAGTTCATTGAAGAACTATTTCTATTCTTTGTACTTGCCCAAAGAGTTATATTCCCAGGGCAAATATGTAAGGTGGGAAACAGTATGATCCGATGATTCGAAACTATTCGACAATTGCTCTTTCCAACTGGAAAAACGTTGTGAATTTTAAGGGTAAGTACATAATTATTTCCTATTGAAAGTAGGAAGCTGCGGAATTACGGCTCAGAGTCAGATTGAAACTGACTTTGCAAAAAACATCACAGAACCTCGAGTAAACAACACATTTAGATTGAAATAAAGAGGTTAATGAATTTAACTGGATATTATTGCCGATTCTGACACATAAAACCTTTAAGAAATATTGTAAATCTAACTAATTTTGATTAATTTTACATGCCTAATGCATTATCAACATTTGAGTATTTTACAACACACTGAAAAGAAAAAGAAAAAATTTGCATGCTATAGCGCTTAAGAGTTGTTCCATGAGAAGGCTAAACATTTTCACGTGCAGATCCAAATTTTTTCGATTTTAAACATCAAAGAAAAACTGTTAAGCACTACCGACTTTTGCCACCCACTGAAATAACAAAAAGGCTTTTTCAACATCTCAGCGCAAATTCGTATTTTCTCGATATCTTGAGAGCCGTTGAAGTGATCGTATTCATCCAGCTTTCATTTGATAACTCTTGATTAACTCTACAAAGTGCTTAGAATTACAAATATATTTATTTCTGAAGTTTGTAGTTATAAGAGTGAGAACGTGAAAAAACATGAAAAAAATTTTGAAAACAATTGAATATATTTGTCACCTTTTCTCAGTTGCTAAATCCAGTTATGAAACCTCCACTGAATTTTTTCTATCGTAGCTTGTAGAGCTTTCCAGCTGCAAACACTAATAAATTATTCACCGTTTTTTGCAATTGAAGAGGAAGACATTAAATTCAAGGATGTGGATGTCGGTATCAATTTTCCTGTCGCCCATAGCCAAATTCACACTCACACCCTATAATAATGTAATGTGGCATGGAACACTGTAAAATCCGACGTCATGTTGAAAATTCCCAATCAAGTAAATAATGAAAGGAATGATGTCGATCCCCGTATGAAACGTATATATTTCAATGCTTTAAAATATTTATTTACTTGCAGAAAACATTTGCATATGCTTGTGTTCACAAACTTCTTCTTAACATAATAAAAAAGCTCGTTCCAATCCATTACACGTGAATTTTTAATGCATAGAAATGTAGTTGTTTTTCGTTTAAATGTTTGATTGAGGGAGTATATCTTCGAGATTTCAGTCATATTCATCTTTATAACCGAAAGACTTTTCTAAAGTATCATCTTCGTTCGATGATGATCACACATTAATAAAACAAAAAAAGAGAGTTTACAAGTAGACGACTGCAATAGCGGTTATATTATCTTATCCACAGAGATAGAGTTTACTGCTGTTTAAGAGTTCGTCGTATACGAGAAGCGAGATATTTGATAGTTTCGTTTGAAGCTACATACAATCAACGCGAACAGCATGTCTAAATCACTATTTTTACTTAGATATCCCTAGTGATGATATACTCCGCTCCTTACGATTTCGACTATATTCCTACTCAAATATTTTCAGTTAGTCTCCATTAATATCTACTTTTATCTTTACTCTTCACCTGTCTTACAAGTAAATAAGTCACCTTTGATGTATACTGGCTTTGAAACTGGCAAGAATGAAATTGTTTTATTAGCTAGTCAAAAACAAAAATCAACCCTACTAGTATGGAAAATTTTTCAGTTTGATTTTGATCTTGGACAATCTTCAATATCTGGATCTTTTCTATAAAAAAATGCAACAAGATAAAGCGTAACAACGTTAGCTTAGGACATTTCTCTGTAAGAATATGTTTTCTAAGAAGCTTTTTAGCACAACATGGCAACTCTAATCACTACTTTAAATGAGCTTTGTTATTCTTTCAGTTTCTTATAGATATCATGGGAACATCGGCACCTTCGCTTTTCGTTGCGGAAAGTGAAGATGGAAACGTCTTTTTTAAAGTGAGCTCCCGTCAAAGACGCCACTCTATATAAGATTCACATCAGTTGCCCGGAAAACAAAGAATCAATTATCGATCAAATAACATCAACAAGTTTTACGAAAAATGGTTTATGTTACTTGACTCACGTCATGGCAGCATACGGTATTTTGGAGAGTGTGCCGTCTGAAACTCTGAGAATAATAACGAAAGGGAAGCGAAGTTCTTTTGACTTTTTGGGAGGCACTCCAGAAAAACCAGGCCAAATCAGTTTAGCACGGACAGCTGTACCCGGCAGCTCTTTTCCCCAAATTGAACGGTATAAGTGACGTAGTCTTCTGCGTGACGAAATCAGACGTACGGCAATCACTTGATGAATTAAAAGAGAAAACATCCGAATACAATAATTCAATAGAATCGAGAGCACTATTGTCTTATTAATTTTCTCTTCTTCAAGAAGAGTTGCAAATATTTGTAAATAATTTGAAAAAAAAGTTCCGCAAGAAAAAAGACGACAACTAGGCAATATTTCAATCATCACAATACTCCATCATCGAGTCAAATAATCGTAGGTAAAATCTATGAAAGTAAACCACTCGTATCGTAAATACCGGATCAATTTTAGCGGTAAACCGCGGTAAATTCTATTGTTAGCACCCGCTGACCGGATCGGTTTTCTCCCTGTTTTTATCATACAGACATGCGCTTCATTCTTTGTACTGACGCCGAAGGGTGTTGGACAGAAGAGTAATTCAGAAAGATTATACCGATATTTGCTTGAAAAGTCTTATTTATAATTATGTAAAATTAAAAAATAAATACAAACTGTTTATAGATTATTTTAAGTGTAGTTTTTGTGAGTGTGACTAGAAAACTTAATCTATTCGTTTCAATTGGTCGACAATTAAGCGTAAGCGAAAACACAGGTAATGCAAACTCAATATTAAAGATGTACAATCGTATACTTCTGATTGTATTTCTCGTGAAATTTAACTTACAACACTGTAATCTTCATAAAATATTGCAAATTTTCTTAAGTGTGGGCAAGCAAATTGGTTTATATATGACTATTCATGTTTTTCTTACATGCCTATCATCTCTATCAGAAATGATACATAATCTTTGTATTTTTGTTGTTGCAGTGTTCAGCTGTCACTACAGATTCAGATCCATCTATTGATGTTTGCAAAGGTGATCTAGTAACACAGCGGATGAATTCGCTTGAAAAGATCAATAAGTAAAAAACAAAGAATTTGCGTATTTTTAGGGCGATGTTATCGTTGTTTGTTTATCATCAGAACATTTACTTAACGCTATATGTAAAGCCAGTGGAAATTTTTTCAGAACATCATTTATTGCTGTTAAAGCTGAGGAGCAACTTGCACCGAAAAAGAATTCTAGTGCATCTCTTAATAAATCCATTTGAAACTTTGTCTCAGATGCAATAGTAAAAGCAGTGACAGAAAAACAGCAAAGTATCGCTTTCCCAACTATTGGTGGTGGTAATTTGCAATGCCCAATTAGTCTTGTTGCTCAAGCAATGCTTTAAATAGCTTATCGAAAATTACAAAATAGCGATATAACAACACAAGAAGTATAAATAAAAATATTCTTATAGGACTTTCATTTCATCGCCTTTTTATTCATAGGTAGACGTTATTATAGTAGGAAGTTCATCATCGAAATTATAAAAACAGTCAATAATAGAAGCTGCTGGTAATGAAGTTAAATCTACATATAATGTTGAAGAAAAAAATAGTCCAAATTCTATCCTAATTTCAACGGCGTCGGGTACTTTATCTTGCAAACGAATCTTTTTTCTTAAATGGCAACCTGCTACTGATGAAGCAAGACTTCGACAATCGCTCATCGTTTTTTTTTCGACTGTTATACAAAATATCATATTACATAAATTCACTTCAATTGCATTGGCAGCTATTGGATGTGGAAAACATGAATGTTCAATAAATATTGTAAACAACTATTAGCAACAAACAATAGTAAAATTAATTTTTTTCTTCTATTAATCAACTTTTATGTTTTTTTCATCTACCCGGTTGTTACATAAGTTCTACACGTTTTTTTCATCCATTTAATTCGAAACAGAGCAACAATACAATAGACGAAAAGCGGATATGTATATATATATATATATATAACGGTAATCTTATCACAAATTACAAAATACGCAATAGAAATATTACAACATAATAGGAACAGAAAAGATTAAGGTCAATATCAACTTTTATTTGACCTTGGGAGAGCTGCAACAAAGGTCCAGTAATGAGATGAAAGAAAGTGAAAGATTGAAAGAAATACACATAACGGAAAGAAAAGCAAACACACACACACACATATATATATGGTCGTAAGGAAGGATAAATCTTTAAGAATATCAAAATAATCGAGAGACTGTTTCCTTTCAAAAGACATATCACTCGCCTCATCATGGAATATGAGAAAAAACACGTAGGTCTATTGGAATAGTAACTGAGACATGCCGAACTTATAACCCAACCCAATATCTTTGTTGAAAAAATTAATTTATTGTTTAAAAAAAACGTGGAGAACTTATGTAACAACCGGATACGTACATACAAATTGATTTGAGTGAGTTGCTGTTCGACGAATATTATTCATTGTAGTAATTTAAAATCGGCTTCTATTTTAAAACCTCTTATGACAATATGAAAACAATCGAAAGCGTGTGCACGACAATAAGTTAAACTCGAAGGTGCTGAAAACTTTCAAGCTGTTATAGAATCCGACTGTGATCCGAAATAGTATACACAATAACGGTGAAGAAAATAACTCCTTTTGTGGGACTTGACCGACACACATTTTACTATCTGGGCAATAGTTCTTTTCAGTTAGAATAGAAAGAGTATAGCTCTACATTTTATGATTATTGCAAAATAGAATAGAAATCTAATAAACCTCGTGATCATTTACTTTAGCAAATATTCCAGAATCGCTTAATTATCAACTACCCTCGACACGGAGAAAAACAACAGAAAGTAAAATACGCTTTAAGCTACAGAGTACAGCAAATGAATAATCAGTCGATCTTAACTAACTTTGATCAAGCATATGAAAGGAAAATACACACAAATAATACGAATAGAACGAATTCAAAATGAACGATGGTATATACAATTTCTAGCACAGTCGGAATCTTAAAAACGGCCTTAACAAAGATACTGAAAAATGCCTATACCATGGCTGTTCTGGAAATGGAGAACGGGATATGTTCTTAGCACATGTTCTCATTGGAAATACAACAATTGGCGATAGTTCAATGAAAATTCGGCCCGTTGGATTTGATTCGACTACAAATAGTAATCATATATTTGTTACGTATCATGATGCTCAAGCATAAGTTGAATACTTGATTACTTATAAATAAAATAAAATAAGATAAAACAAAACGACACACTAGCAGACATAATGTCTTAGATGATTTACTATGGAAAAAGTTGATTGATACCGAGCTTAGTTTAAAAAAACAGCGAAAACGACAATTAAAAAACGTTTATGCAACATCCACGTAGGATTTGACATCTCCTTCATTATTAGTTACTACGGAATCAGATGACACGTGGTTTGATAACTATTACTTCAAGAATCCAAATCAACAAACGACTTACTAAATCATTAGTTTCTTTTTTTGGTCAACTGTCTCATCTCGATCATGGCTAGTTCGAATTTTTGGGCGTCATGTATACGCACCCTGGTCTAATTTCAGCGTAGAAAAGTGTAGATTGGAACAAACGCTCAAATTCTAAACTCACACGCACACACCTAATGATGTTACTGTTGAAGAGTATCTTTTAAGATATCCATCAATGTATGGGGGAAATAGAAGACTCCGATCCTCGAATTCATAAATGAGACAACTGAATATATTGCTTTTTCTACAAGGGTTTCATTTCGAGTTTAGAATTTGTATTCGAAGTCGAATTAGACAACTACTCCATTTTAAACAGTTCGGAAGATATCTGATTCGTGACTTTGAATAAATGATGATCTGCGAAAGAAAACATTGTGAGAAGAAATTGAAAAAACAGTCAAATGATAATTTATTTGCAGAAAAATAACCTGTTGATGTTACTTATTGGAAAAGTATAGAAAACTCAATTGATGCGATGAAGAAAGCATTTAATCGATCTTTTTTGTCGTCGAAAACTAGCTGAACAACGGTAGAATATATGGAGAATCATGTTTTCAAGTAGTGACAATCGTCATCAGAATGAGTATGATTATGTAAAGCATAGATGTTGGTAATTTGTTCTACTTATGTCACCATGCCTGGTCACAATCATAATATTTTTGTTTCTTGTTAACTTCATCTTTCAATAATTATTAATCGATCAGTTTACATTTACAACTTTTTTTTTTATCACTAAACCTATTAACATCGGCCAGGTATTATTCAATATAAATGAATCAGTGAACCTGACATTTTTCATCAATAGTTCTATTATATTTCTTAGTGAGCCGCCACAGTTTGCTCACGGCGAATCAGATAAGAGCAAAGAAGGAATTGGTCTGTCCAGTTGTGTGCGTCATTCTGGACAACATGATAAATTTCTTCTATTCGTCTTATTGACAATAACTTCATTGTTCATTATAGACAAAAGAAGAAAAAAAGACGCGAACTATGCATGCCAGAGTAAACATCGTTCTTTGATATGCAAATGCATAATAGCATGATAGATAAGAAATAAGATAAAATGAAGGAATGAACACTGAAGGTATACGAAATAATTCTTAACAAGTTAAATTCAATGACTAGGCTGTATTAATCTTATTGGATCAATATCAAATTATTAATTTAGCCACAGAGAAAAAGCAGTTTCGATTTCTGATCAAATTTTTACTGCAGAAAATGAAATGGCATTTGTTATTTATTTTCTATGAAGATTATGCCATGAAAATTGTTAAACAAAAAAAAATATTATCGATTTAACTCAATATAATTTATTCGTACAATAAATCATGACGTCTTAATTTCAATTTTGTGAACATAAGAATAATGATTAAAAATATTCCGGATGTTAAATAGGCATCCCACTTGAATACACCATTCTGAAGATCATCACTGTTTATAGATTGCAAGAATATGTCGTTTCTACACAAAGCAAAAAAATCATATTCTTGCAAATCCGAGTACCTAGATCCATATTCTATCATTGTAACATAGAACAGAGTTGCTTGATTGATTCAACAATTGAATTTCACAGACACTGATATCCATAGTAGTCGATTTGGAAAAGAACAATGGTAATCCGTTCAGTCCGGACTAGTTTTTCTTCTCGCTAACAAAAATGAACGAGAAACAACTCTCAATAACATGTCGAATTCATTATTCCATTTTCAATTCTAAATAGACAATTATTACATGTAAACAACACTCTTATCTTATCTTATCGACACATGTGAAATGCGTCTAGAAAACCAAGGACAAAACAACAATAGTAGATAATTAATAGTAAACAAGATTTTATGATTATCTATTTCTTCCATCGATCGATCAATATCTATAGATTCTTTTTGTTTTCTTTTAATAATTTATTAGGAAAGAAAAACTACGACAATTAATTACAGGCACACAAAAGGATGAGATACGTGTTATCTGTATATTACAAGAGATCCAGAAAAGGAAAACAACCATAGAATCGTGCAATCTACCAAAGAAAAAAAGAGAGAAATGCGAATATTGTAGATTATCTGTGTCAAGAGCCGATGAGAATCTCTACATACACATATATATATATATATATATATATATGAATAAATGAGTATACAAATAAACCCTGAGAAAAAAAAACAACATCGACGACAACATTAAGTCAAAAAACGAAATTTTAACATTTGGGTGTTTGACTTTCAAAAAATTTATATGTTGGATTTTCATAGCCATTCATTTGTAATGCATATAAAGCCTTTTCTTCTGGTGTATAGGAATCTACTTCTGTAAAAACATATTTTTTTTCGTATCTATTTCCATACAATCGATTTTGTCTGATAAAACGAAAGATAAATATGCCAATAATTATACATAAAACAAGTAAACATCCGAATACATATGGAAGATATGTAATTAATAGATTACGTTGAATACGGTTTGTTGATGGAAATGAACGAATGTCATTCTAAAAAAAAGAAAATAAATGAAAATAACATTTTTAATGCTTAGGAATTTTACTTCATTGATGAATGCTTGTTGATTTTGATCATCAATTTTAATATCAAATACTGATTCTGTTTCATCATTATTTATATCCCAATCACTGTCACCAGCTTCAACTTGATCATAATTTATAATATCAATTCCGGTCGTTGTAGTTGTCGATGTTGTAGAAGATTTTTTATCTGCTTCATCGTCATCTTCATCATACTCATCGTTTGTAGCATAATCATATTCATCATTATTATCATAGGAATTGGTTATTGACGAAGCCGAGAAAGGATAAATTTTATTTTCATCTCGACCGAGTGGTAGAAGACGAGCTTTCTTTGTTGTTGCTGCTGCTTTTGTTGTCGTTGGAAGAAGCGTTGTCTTGGGTGTAGCTGAATAATCGCTTAATAATTTTTCAGCTGCTTGATTAACTTCATCGTATTCAAAGAAAAGAGTATCTAGAAAAGAAAGAGCATTGATGTTATAGGAATAATTGTGTATCCTTATTTACCAAGTCGTGGTTGAATTTTTGATTGAAGATTAGGATATAATCGAAGTTGATTTACTGCATCATTAGTTCGATCAACAATTAAGCGTAAACGTTCATGAATTGACATTCGTTTGCGTTCGGCTTGTTCAGGATCAACAGCACGTAAACGTTCGTAACGATTAACAAGATGAATACGATCACGTAATAAAATTTGAAGATAATTATAAAGTGCTTTTTCAACATTTTCAGTCTATAAATCAATAATTTTTAGAATAAAAAAGCAATTTCAATAAAAAATGGATTCTTAATTCGGGTCAACGAACAGAGACGCTAGCGGGGGGAAAAGCAATTTAAGAAGTATCATTTTCTCAAGAGTCTACTTCAGAACGGATGTTCAGTTCAACAAATACGTACGGGTTCTTTTTCTCTTTCTTTCTTTCTTCCGTTCGATCACTTTTACACTCTCAATAAGTAACCTTTCTATTCTCAAGTGTGAATGCAATCACCATTAATAATTTATCCCTGGTTCATGAACATCTGTTTTTTTTCTTTCGCTCGCGCTTGTCAACACATTCACATAAGACAGATACAATCAACCTTCATTTTTCTCTCTTTCTCTCTCTCTCTGTCGTTTCGATGGACAGATAAGCAAACTGTTGATAAACATGTAAATGATGATGTAACAATCAGTGCTTAATAATATTTTTGTTATCAATACCTTAAGTGGTTTTTCATTCCACGCATCAAGTAATTTTTTATTTGCTTCAGTTTTAAGTTCATTAAGACCGACATCCAAATGTATTTCATGCAGTTCATTCATGCGTATTCGTTCGCGGTTGGCTGATTGTTTTAAAACATCATATTCTTGACGAAACTCAATTTCGTTTGTTTCATATTGTTGCTGAGCTGCTGCAGCGTCACGATTAGCTAATGATTGCATTTCATTTTGACGTATTTGCCAACGAGATTTTAACTAAAAAGCAAGTGTAGGATTTCTTTTTTTAAAGAGCAAATATTTGCTAACAATGCCATACTTGATCAATTTGGTCTTTATATTTCTGTCGAAAAGTTTCTTTTTCTTTTGCAAACCGTTGATTTTCTTCAGACTTTGGAATGGGTGACGGTTGATAATCGTTTGCTTCTTCATCATCTATAGTTGTCAAAAATAGAATAAACAATTCAACGAAATCTTAAATTACCAGCAAAATAGGCAGGATCAGTATTCCATCGTCGATAATCTTCTATCCAGCTAGGTTCTCCTTGATAAAATAAAAATAAAAAATATTCCTTACTACGTAGTAACTTTTTCTTACGCGATGCAAGTGTCATAGCAATAATTTTACGGTGTGATGAGAGTATCGGTTCTCGAATAGGGTTGTCTTCGACCCAATTATTATTACTATCTTGTTCATCAGGACTTGTTTCATAATCACTGTCATCGATTTTACTTGTTGGACAACAAACAAATTCAATACCACGAAATTCCGATAAACCACACCAATCAAGAGTCATTACGGAACTATTTAAATTCATACTCTTATTTGCACATTCCATTGATGCTAATTGTTGCCATTTTTCAGCACGAAAACATTCACCTGTACCAATAATACTATGAATTGAGCAATCCATTGTTGGTAAAGTAACATCTTCACGCTTGGAAGTTTTATATAAACAACGAAATGGCTGAACGATTTCTTCGCTACCACTTCCTTGTTTACAGCGATGAATATTATCACCGTTTTTATCAATGGGTGAAATTAGTTCGCACCAATTTTCAAAAGTTAATACAGTATCTAATCGAACTATATTACCAATGTGAAGTGATGGATAAGCCTAAGCGAAGGGGAAAAAAAACATGAATTTATTTTTTTCTCTACTCAAAATGAGTTTCATCTTACTTGTTTACAAAATTCAAGAATACTTTGTTCATTATTTACACATGAACTGATTAGATGTTCGACCCAAACTTGTCTATCAATGTCATAATACAAATTAGCTTTACGACTATCGCAGCCTAAAACAGCTATTTGAGGATATTTATTGTTCATAGATGTTTTGAGTACGACGGCATTAGTCTACAGATGAGAATTGTCATATAAAATATTTTGTATTAGTTTTTGTTCTATTTCTACATACCAAATAATTAAGTGTTAAAAGAAAAACAAAATGCAGTAATGACTGCATCCTTAATTAAGAATAATACGACGAGTGTATATTATGTCAAGTAAAAGTTCAAGTCACGTAATAATCTATCAATACGCATCAATCGACCATTAGCTATGAATATTACCTTCAGCATGAAGATATTTAATGAAATTTTTTTTATCGGATAAATCATGAAAAACTAAAATAGTTTCTTAATTTTAAAGATATACAGACGGATTTTATCGAGATTTCAGTGTGCGACATCTATTGATGAGTCAGCTGACTTTTATTAGTCGAAACTATAATCAATTGAATGACTTTAATTTAGTTTCTTCTTCGATTTCGACTTCGACATAAGTTTTTGGAGCCACCACTAGTTTATCAAAACGATTAAATCACTTTCTCTCCTATACAATATTGATCGGTATTTTAGATAACATGCGTCCATTAACAGATGACGAAACAAAGATCTTATTTGAAAAACTTTCAAAATAGTAAGTAATTTATTTAATGATATTCTATACGAATATTTAACAATGTTTAGTATCGGTGATAATATACGCATGTTACTAGAACGTCCTGATGGACTCTATACATTTCGTTTACATCGTGAACGTGTTTATTATTGCAGGTTTGATATAAATCAATGATAGCACTTTTAGACTTTCTTTTCTTCTAGTGAAGCGATTATAAAATATGCCAGTAATTTTCCACGAAAAGAATTACTTAGTTTTGGTACATGTTTCGGTCGTTTTACTAAAACACGTAAATTTCGTTTACATATAACAGCACTTGATTTTGTTGCTCCATATGCTAAAGTAACGAGAGAGAAAAATTCTTTTTTTCACTAATAGAAAAACTTTTTTTTTTATTAGTTTAAAGTTTGGCTTAAACCAAATGCTGAACAACAATTTCTTTATGGACACAATGTTGTTAAAACAGGTTTAGGACGTATTACTGAAAATACACCAAAATATAATGGTGTCATTGTTTACACCATGAATGATGTACCATTAGTAAGAATAGGATTTTCAATTTATGAATCGATCTTTATTGTTGTATTAACATAGGGATTTGGTGTAGCAGCAAAATCAACAATTGAATGTCGAGCCGCTGATCCAATGGCGTTGGTTGTTTTTCATCAAGCTGATGTCGGTGAATTTCTTCGTAACGAAGATGCGTTAACATAAAATCTTTTGTCTTTTCTTTTGTTGTTAAAAACAAATAAACTAATAAAAAAAATGTCATCGATTGTTATTGTTTTTCGTTTTTTTCTCTTGTAGATTGTCTTTTTTTAGTGAAATATAAAGAAAATGGCAGCTACGAAAATTGCGGACATTTCATGGTTTCATGATTTCCCTCCGTTTTTTACGTAAGTAGTAATTGACAGTTGACAATGAAAGCGTATATTTTGCAATTTGAATAAAAGGAAGCAACACAAAAAAGAAACATCTCTTGTTATGCACGTCCTTTGTACGGCGAATGAATGGATTAGGAAAGAAAAAAACGCATACAGCTGGAGAATTTGTTATATGATTTAATTTTTAACTCATAGATTATCAATGAATTTTGCTGTTTTTTTTTTTGAAATTATTAGACTTCAACCAAATCTTGACACACGTCGTAAACAACTGGACGCTTGGTGTTCACTCCTATTAGATTATTGTCGTTTGAAAAAAGTTTGTACATTCGATGTCAACGATGCTAGTAAATTTCCACCATTTTTCAATGCAAAAATCAATCGTATGTGTTCGTAATTACGTATTCATCATCTTCAGTTCATATCATTTATTTTCAAGGGCAGTTAGATAATCATTTTATTCAAATTTTACTTGAAGAATTACGTAGTCGAGGTAGAACAATAAAATAAAATTCAATAAATTTTTCTCTATTGAATATAAAAACTCTAGGTAATATCGAATGGGAAGATAAGAACAAGCGACGTTGTTTAATCTTTTGGAATTCACTTGAAGAATGGGCTAAAAATGTTTATCAATGGGTAAATTAGTTTTTACTCGATATTGTCAATACTCTGTTTCCTTTGGTTAAGATCACATCACGCGGTATGAATAGAACTGTTTGTACATTCTATGAATTATTACATGGCGATGATACACGTTCAGCTGGTACCTATTTTTTCTATTGATAAAAGAAAGTTTTGCAGAAACCTATCTTTTTTTTCTTATAGATTTTCATAACATTGATCCAAAACTTTTTCGTCGTATTCTGCATGAACTTGAAAAACGTGGTCAAGCTACTGTATTTTCTGAAAATGGCGCTGACGGCGTTAAATTTTTATAAAACAATAAAATTCTTCATTTCTATTTAATACAATAAATGTATGAGTCGATTTTTATATGACTAACATATTTTTCAGATGGTTGACGAAGTAACAAAAAAGACTCTATCGAATATTCCATTATTGAAAACGAAAGCCAGCCCACGCGACGGTGAACAATGGCGGCAAAGACTTAAAGAAGAACTTCAAGCTTTAATACAAGTAGAAATGATTTATATTGAATTATAACTTACCATTTAAAAGAAATTTAGTATGTAAAAAATAATAAAGACGCTGACAATGATTGGTTTCGCTTGGAATCTAATCAAGAAGGAACTCGCTGGTGGGGAAAAGCATGGACAATTCAAGATATGTTACGTTATGAATTCGATATAGAATTCGATGTAAACAATTCAATGTGATTTTCTTCTTTTGCTCTTATTTTAATATTCATCTTTACGTAGATTCCTGTGACATATCCAGTGACAGCTCCTGAAATAGCAATACCTGATCTTGATGGTAAAACAGCAAAAATGTATCGGTAAGTATATTTGGCTGATAAAAATAGATCGTCAATAACTCTTTTTTTTAATTATAGTGGAGGAAAAATCTGCATGACTGATCATTTTCAACCTTTATGGGCACGAAATATCCCACGTTTTGGTATTGCTCATGCTCTAGCTCTTGGTGTAAGTAGAACGTACAATGATCAAATTGTTAAAATGTTGATTTTCTTTAACATAGCTGGGTCCTTGGTTAGCTGTTGAAATACCAGATTTAATTGCGCGAGGTATTGTCGTACATAAAGAACGAACAACAACAACAACAACTGGCGATAGTGCCTCGTCATCGAAATAAAAATGAAATCTGTTTTAATTGTTGTTCATTATCAAAATAAATTCTATTGTTCAGAGAGAAAAAGCGAAATTTTAATTTGAAATAAATAATTTAAGAAAATAAGAAAACACTAAATATCTTTTTTTTTCTTTTTATTTAAGATGGTTCATGTTAATTACATGAAAAAATGTAAGTTTAGTAAATGATATAAAAATATAATAGTAATCATATTCACATTTTGTTCATAGCACATCAGATAAATCCTATTCATTCGATTAATCTGTTTGCTCAATGTTTGATCATTCTATTTAAAAAGTATTCAACACTACGTTATTGTTTTGTTATTTGTTTTCTTCTCATTTCAATGATCTATTTTTCTCCCACTATTTATGATAATCGTCAGAATAATGAAAATAAATATGCAGAAGTTTTTCCTACGCATTTTTTTGATACGAATACATCTCGTTACATTCCTATTTCAAAATTTCAATCTCCATCTCATCGTCTCGTACTTCTTTGGACTAGTCTATTTCAAGAGTATTATTGGCATCAAAAAGCATTTTTTAATTTATCTACTATTGTCTCTTGTTCAGCAATTCATAAATGCCAATTTACACGTGATAAAAGTAAATTATCTCAAGCATCTACAGTTGCATTTCATTTATATGATACGAACAGATACGAATTACTAGATCGTAGAGAATTAAATATTGATAATCAAAGTTGGGTATTTGTTACAGGCGAAACTCCAATTAATTTTTATTACCACAATCCCTCATTTTTACCTTATATTTTAAATCAATATTTTGATCGATCGATATCATACAAATATGATTCGCCATATTTGATATATTCACCAATAGTTAAATTTCGGATATTACCGAATGAAACATTAAATTTATCGTTACCACACACAGTTGAAATTGATGCGGAACACCAATTGAATGTGAAAAGTTTAGAACCGAAGAAAAAATCAATCGTATGGATTGTATCAAATTGTGTAACATTTTCTCAACGAGAAAAGTACGTTGAAGAATTAAAAACGTTTATTCAAATCGATATTTATGGTCGATGTGGTGCACCATGTGCAACAAAGAATAATCGTCAATGTAAAATGAATCTGAACGAATATTATTTTTACTTAGCATTTGAAAATAGTCGCTGTAAATCGTATATAACAGAAAAATTTTGGAACATTATGACTGATAGTAATCATCGTATTGTACCTATTGTTATGGGTGCTCCTGAAGATGATTATAAACGTATGGCACCTAAACAATCCTATATTCATGTTGATGATTATAAAACACCTCAGGATCTTGCTCAATATCTTCATCATCTTATTGATAATCCAAAAAAATATCTCCAATATCTTCAATGGCGAGAATATACAAAAATTGAATTACGATATTCTTTACCATGGGCACATTTGTTATGTCCTCTATGTCAAATGGCATATGATAATCCATTATCTTCCACTGATCGTCTTAATTTTTCATCATGGTACAATGCAAAAGCTGAGTGTCATCCCGATGATGTTAAAATGTTTAAAAAATGCAAACAAACTAATTTAAGAGCTTGGATGAATATGATTCATGGCATGAAATGTCCATAGAAGAAATATTGGCTATCTAAATTTTAGTTATTTTTTTTTTTGAATAAAATTATTGGTTTGAAAAACGAGTTTTGTTTTTTTGTTAAACTTCCTATTGGTGAAAACATATCTGAATAAAATTACTCTCATATTAAGCGTTTACATAAAAGAATATTAATTTAATGTTTGTGATTGTATTGTATCAAATTGAATTGAATTACCATGAAGCAGAAGAATATTTTATTGATTGTTTAGCACGATTTAGAAATGTTACCCATATCGTAGATCAATTCATTCTAACGTGTCTTTTAAAGTGCGAATTGATTTCAGAAAAGAAGAATTAGACAATATTTTTTGAAGTATCGAGATAGAATCACGGTCTTTTTTGGCCTCGAATTCTATCAAAAATTTCTATAAAACTAATCTTTTTCCTATTTTACCTATATGAAATGAAAGAAAGCAGCAAAGAGTTGAAAACGCTTCAATTTTAGTCGCCATCAAGTGTCACGCGAGCGGTGGAAAGGGTGTGGATGTGTAGCTGATTATTATCTTGTACACAAACACAACCGTAACCGTCATCCCATAGAAATGAATAGTTTGCATAACAAAGCCTCTGTTATCACAACAAGCATACGAGTTAATTTAATTATCTTTCTTTATTTGAAAGAGGTGCAAAACTGAGTGGGGAAAACGTGTTGTAAAATTATATCAATGGTCTTATTATTAGAATTATTATGTTTTCACTTCTTTCTCTTTGTGCACATATAGGAAGCAAATTGAAGTGAAGTGTATTCTATTGTATTTAACGGTCACACCAGAAGACAATATAGGAAAAAATGGATAAACCATTAAAACGCATGCGATATTTTACGATTACTCACTAGCGTAAATCATTTATTCGAGCGATCAAAAGAATTTGAAGCCAGGAGAAAAAGAAATGAGAAAGTAAAACTTCATTTAGTACGTTACAAATATCGATCCCAAGATTTTTTGAGGAATTAGTAGCAAATAAATCATTGCAATACGCAACAAGAAATTATTGTTGATAGAAAGAAGGAACTGTTGGTGATAAAGAAGATATTCTTGGTGATCAACAAGAACATTATAGTGAAGAAGGTCTTAACATTACGATACGTGTAACAGAAACAGGTTTTCTGTTATTTAACTATTTTGTTTCCTCATAGAATTGGAACAAATGGAAACAACTGATACTCGAAGTGAAAATATTTCATCATCTAGCTGACGATCAACGAGAAACTATGGGACGGAACTCCTCATCCGTTGAATTCAACAATCGAGAGGGAATTATCACACAAGGGAGCAACGAAAGTGGCTTTCTTGCTATTGAAGATGGCAAAGAGAATGATACTTTTGTCTTTGTATAAGTCATCATCGCTTAGGTACCGAAATTGTGTATCAAAAAACATTGTCAAATTAATTACCTCTTGTAGCAAAACTGAAGTGAGCGGATTATTTTGGTGTAACATCTTTGTTATTTCATGTGCCAAATACAGCAACAGGAAAAGCAGCTTGTACTTTAAAATGTGCTTAAATGCATGAACAGGCATTTATATCTAAAGCTAAGCCTGTTTTAGATATTTTAAAACAAAGAGCAAATCAGTCCCAGGTCGAGCATTACAGCGGCCGTAAATTGTTGTAAGTTGACGTTTTAGCATGCAGTATATTACGGCCGTATTTTGCCGTGTGGTGAACGACTAATCACGACTATGACACGGTGGGAAAATTGAGTATTCCACATGTTATAGTCGTTTACGACAGTGCGTCTTTCGCCTGGGAGTATAAACCATTTACTGGTCTCGTTGTTTAGATAAACAAAAACAATATGAGAATAATGAATGAACATTTTATTTAAATAAAAACAGAATCAAGAAGTCGTAAAAGAAATTTTTCGATAAAGATTATTTAGAAAAAGAAAAAGAAAGAGTGATATTGGAGCTGTATGAATAAGAAAATAAATAGTGAGATAAACTAACGTAATCTATAAGGATGTGAAAATAAAAGGAAAATTTTATTGTATTGTTAGCAAACATTAGAGATAGACATTATTTTAATTGAAGCTCAGAGTATTTCCCTATCAACTATTGACAGAAATCAAGTCAAGATATGGCATGATCTACAAAAATAGACTCCTTATGAACAACATTCTTCTGTAAAAGCAGAGAATTGGTATCTTGTTTCATTTATTACCGATCAAGGTAACCAATGATATTTTATCCTTAGTGTGTGGGTGTCCAACTTGGCTGGAATGATTGTCAAAGATCATCGGCGAATCAGTTATCCGGATCATTATAACAGTAGACTGACGGTGTTCTTCTGGTTTTTATCATATGGGTATATCCATTCACCCATTCCACTCACACCCTTCGATTACTTATTTTAACAACACAAAATTTCCTTGACGCTTTCATTCTATTTGTTTGATTCATTTTTGCAATTCTGAGAATATATCACACTTCAATGCCGAGAAATGTCTCGCTTTGAAATTTTCATTTTTTGAAAAAAGAGAAAAAATATGGAAAGTTTTACTTCCATAAAAATAAACTCTCCGAATTACTTCTACTAATATGATAGAAGCGCTCTGTTTTATTAATTTCACAACGTGCAATCCAATAAAGCGACTTTTTCAATTCTACATCTGAGTACACTTGATGCAAGAAAAAAAGCTATCATATAAAATAAGAGTTTAGAGAGAAGTCCGAGATGAGAGTTCAAAAAATCTTCCTAAATAGAGCAAAAGAACTGGCATGAAAATAATAAAAGATATCATCAGAAATATCGAATAAAATAGGCGAAAGCGTAGGCATTTTCGTCTTGAACAGTAGCAGAGGTTGAATCTGGCTTTCAGGCTACCCGTAATTTCTGACAGTCTGATTTTGAGCGAGGTATATGTGATTCGTACACGTTTTCCAGGATATTTGACAACCATGTTCAAATTGACTTGTGTAGCAAGTGAATTCATAAGTTGTAGGTTTCGTTTCTCCATATTTTTCTAATTAAAAAATGATTGTCTAATCGTAGAAATGCCTTTCTCGATCATTGTGAAAAGTTTAATTAAAGCAAAAATTCGGTCATGCTCTGCTGCTCACCATTGTATTGTAAGCAAAAACAACTGACGAAGTAAAATAAGCACATATAGAAAGTTCAAGGTTGAGGACCCTCAAAAACGCATCATGCGAAAAGAAAGATTATTACGAAAATCATCAAATATTTTGGTTCAAAATAAAGTTGCACATGCAAAAATGACGCCGCTCACGAGAAGCTACATCTTGAGCTATATATTTTCAGACATTTATCTTGTATGAGATTGAAAAACAAATGTGTATCAAATAGTTTCTTACTTAGCCGTGCATCAGTCGTGTATTATTATTCAAGCATATCAGTTGTTATTCACAATAACGTAAATCATTTATTTGAGTGATACAAAAAGGAGAGGCCAAGAGAAAAAGAAATGAGAAAGTATAAGGCTAATTTTTAAAAGCTGTTCTTCGTGTAGTATGTAACAAATAGCTGCTCTTAAAATAGTTCAAATACTTTGAAATCGTGAATACATCTTGCAACAGAAGTTCTCGTATCTATTATTTGTGGAAAACTGCAGAAAGTTTCAAGAGACACTTTTTCTTGGCGATTCACAGAGCTTTCGAATAAGCAAAATAGCAAACTAATGAAAACATGAAATATGTTGATCAGCTTTCCAGATTCGTTCATTCTATGTTAGTGAATACAATTTCAATATTGGATATCTTCAATTCTAACTTCAATGAATGCATTTGTTTGAATTTCACATGAACTAAGTTTTCTCAAAGCGGCGATCTATATAAAAATTGTTTCAGAAATAATTAGATATTAAAGTATATCGAACTCAAAGAATTAATAAACATTACATTCAGGTTTTTCTGTCATCATTGATAAGTTATAAAGTACTCATAAGCCAGTGTTCAAGTCATTATTTTCCATTGAGTGATAAGCTTTGAGGTCCGGCATAAATTTACTATTTCTTTCTTGAAGTATCGATTCATTTGCAGAGCAACGTTTTTGTTTCTCGAATACATGATAAACTGTAATTGTCTATGATAAGAAAAAAGTTTGAAAAAATTCAAGTCTATATATGTATTGATTTTAGATCAGGAGATACAAAACTACGTTTCGCATCTGGTGAAAACATAAGTGCCGGCGAATAGTATTGTTTCCATAATGATGAATCCAATAAATAACGATTTTGTTCGAGAAAATCATTGGAATTCGATACAGATGAATCACATTTTTTTGTTGCATTCCAAACAATAGTCGTCCACAATTGAGTCATGGTTTCATGAAAACCAACAGTAACTTTTGCTAAATGAAATCCATTGAAATGTTGTATCCCTTGCCGAATTTTTAATAAAGCTTCTTCGAAAGTATCCGATGAACGACAAACTAAGTAAGCCATACGAATATGAGCTGCATGTGTCCATTGTTCAAATGGTATGGTCGCTGCTTGAAAATCATTTAAAAATTGTGCATCAGCGTCCATGATTAAACGAGTAGGGTACACTTCAATTGAATTTTATAATACTAAAAATAGTCATCAGTCGCCTATGCATAAGAGTGGTTTGAACACAACAGTATGGAATATAATGAGTAAAAACTTATGTAAAATTTAGATACAATAGCATTGAATACATCTCGATTGAGCTCCTTAGTTTTAATGACAGTTAGAGGTGCATTTGAATGGAATGATGTATTCGAACAACCTCATTTTTTATACGGATCATTATTCAATGATTCGATAAGAATTAACGCTTACGAATACGACATAAATTTATTCGAAACGAATTCAATTGGGCATGAGAATTAACCTAATGGAATTCGATAAAAATATATTTCATCGCTAATTACCATCAATGAGTTCAAGATGGACAGGATACATTTTTGCTTAGTCGTTCTAAGGATATTTATTTCTTTTAACGAAAAATATTAGTTAATTAATAGTGACAAAAAAAACTTGATCGAATCAAAAACATATGCAACGAGGCTGTTCTTCTTTACACACTCGCCTACCTACTTCGATCTAGTAAAAATAGAAGATAAGAGTCTATCATGAAACACAGAAAGATGAAAAACAAAATAAAATAAAATAAAAGTAAAGATTACGAATGAAAGAGAAACTTGATAAATGTAGATAGTTTTATTTAAAAAGGAAAAAAAAACGTGACCGAATTCGATCTACCATTATGATTCATCTATCAGTAAAGTAGTGATCACTGGCAATAAAGACAATTATGAATTGATTTTTCTGGATTTGTAATTTTAAAGTTTATTCGTTTCTTATAAATCGGCCAGTAGAATAAAAAGAAACATAAGAAAGAACAAGATGACTAGTAACACTTAATTCACTATGAAATACAAGTTGTTTCATGATACCAATAAAAACATAGACAATTATATTTTATACCGTGACTCAGTATATGTCACAGGCTTCTTATAACTTCTATTGGTTTGATCATTTTGATTAGCAGGATATTTATCATTATTTTCCATATCTTGTTCATTTCCACTATCGCTATCGTTATGAAATATTTCTACTAGACTTTGAACAATATTTTCTAGATAACTGTTTCCACCAAGTGCATGAATTTCATCGAATACTTGTTTTCCTAAATTAATACATGCTTGACGTGTATATTCAATAGAACCAAATTCATGTAGTAACTGTACGCAATAACGTTTTAATTCCACATCTTGTGTACGTTGTTTAAGTATATGTATAATGCGTGTATCTGTTTCACGTGTATTAATAGCATGTAAAATTGGAAATGAAAATTTTCCTTCTGTTAAATCTTCACAGTAGGATTTATTGTTTGTATATTCTTTCGACATTAAATTACAATAATCATCACGTATTTGGAAAAGTAAAGATAGTAATGGACATAATCTATCAAATTTATATTTAAGACGTATTTCATTGGATGCAAATAATTCCATAAAACGTACGCCTAGATTAAATAGGCCACCGCATTTTCTTATAACCATTTGACGATATTCATCTTCGGATGGTGCTACAAAATTGTCGCGCCACCAAATTTCCATGCCTTGTCCATGATGTAATTCCAACATTTGATCTAGAGAAATAAAATAGAAACTTATTTTAGTTATGTAAAGAACTTAACACAAACCAACAAATATTTGTGTGACATCAGGATGCTGTAGTGTTAGAGCTTTTTGCATAGCTAAGAAATAAATATAGTTGGCAGCATTTATTGTTAATGGAACACCGTAAATATTGTGAGCAACAGGTACACCACGGCGTAATTTGGAATTATCTTGAATATCATCAATAAGCAATGATGAATTATGAAGCATTTCGACGAGATCACCAATAACCACAAGTTTATCTTCAGGAATATTTAGCCAAAAATTAAAAGCCTAATGATTCAAAAGAAAAGCATAGGAGCAATAGAATTAGAACGTCTATTTTCTTACTTTTATTAATTTTGGCCGAATTTGTTTACCAGGTATCGTTCGTATATATTCATATGGTTCCAGAAGAATCTTAAATAAATGATTAAATTTACGAATTCTCATTAAATAAATCAATTACTTTATTTTCTTGATCGAAATCTGTTATTTCACATTCATTACTTTCCATTTTTGCACAAAATCTAAAAATTGAAAATAATTTTCTCATGTAAAAGCAAGCAATGCCTAAGTCAATTTGACAAACGTAATACAATCATTCACCTTCGATTCAAAATCAAATCATAATAACAATAACATCAACAAACGGAAACAAACCTTTTTATGTAATTACACTAAGGTCCAATGGCTACCGTACGCATGAAAAGAGAATAAACGATAAGGACATTAGTTGATAGAATGACATGTACATGTTGAACAATTTATTATATGCCAATGCCTAGTAGCCTATGTACGCAATTCTTTTGTTTGATCTCGAAAGAAAAAAAACCACATTCATTCAGTCAGGAGTTAGAATACAATGATTAGTAAATTTTTTGTCGTATTCTGCTCACTCGACGACAACAAATACGTAGGAAAAGAGGAAGCTTATTATAGTTGCAATCGTTCATAAGAAAATAGTGCGGAGAGCAGTTTTTTATTTTATCCTGGATGATAAAATAAATAGCTGAAAGTTCAATGGTTATATGATAGATTAATCGAACGTGGCGGTTTTCTATAAATGTAAAGACGAAAACGATTGAAAATCATGTTCGCAAGAAATATTACTGAGAATATTAATTATAACGAATGCCTTGTAATGAAACCCTTGCATAGCATAGAGAAAGACAGAGAACAAGTTAATGACATCAGCATAAGAAAAAGAAAAGAAGGACAGACAGTGTTATAAAGCAATCGCTATTTACAAAGGCCATTATTTATTGTTTGGCTGATCATCAATCAGGGTTATCTATATATTTTTATACTTATTCTTTCGATTTCATGGTCAGACTAAAGAAACATAACTGTTATAAAAAGTTTTTCGTTCTATTAAATACTAAAAATAAATAAAGCAAAGTTATATATTAAACTGTTCAATCATTATCTTGCTGGAATGAAAACAACCGACAACAAAAAAAGTTCAATATATTCGTTAGTAAAGAAAAACAAAGATTAATTAACTGATTGTTCGTTGTTGATTTTTGTGTACGATTTATTAAATGGGTTTTTGTCTGATCGTAGAATATCTTCACTGAAACGTGGTGGAATTTCATTAGCACCAACAAGTAGATTACGGGTTACATAATAAGCAGTAAGACGCGCTCGAGCATATTCCTAGAAAATTTGAAAAACTAAAATTTTCGTTTTACATTCAATACTTTCATACCATATAACCAAATTTAATCGCAGTTGATGTTGCCATATTAATAGACCATAATGTCCAAAAGAAATGCGAAGCTAATGCAAAATAATTGGCTTCTTTCATTAATTGATCAATTAACTCTTCTCGATTGTTATTGTTTGTTGAGAGGAGCGATCCTTCATTAGCTTTTTCATTTGCAGAGGAAATTATTGCATCCGCATATGATGATAGAAAATTAATCTAAATAAATTATTGGTTTTAATTATTTTAATTAAAAGGAAAACTTTACTTGTTGAATTTTATTGGGATAAAGTGTAAAATCTAAATTAAAGAATGGCCATGCTTTTGATGATGTATAATCAAACATAAATTCACAAAAATGATTTCCAATATCAAATCCACTAAAATGAAGAAGAAAACAAATAGTTTCTCTCACGGCCTATCTATTCTTCCGTTTTCTTACCGATAATTATATGAACAATATTCAAAATCAATGACTGTAAACTTTTCTGGATGAGATTTTAAACGAAGAATATTTCCTGGTTGAAAATCATTGTGAGTAAAACATACGGGACTCTGAATACTTGCTAAAAGTTTCCTAAGTAAAATAAAAAAAAAGAGAATTAAATTTTTTCTTAATGATCGACAATAATCAAAGTGATTAGGTTGGAATGTTATAACAAATCTTATTTTTTAGATTCTGTTAGAATGGTTAGTATATTGCGTTCTCCTTTGCTTTTTTTTTATTTAGAACATTTGGCATTCGAAATCTTACTTCAGTTGCTCGAATTCTTCAGTAAAATTACATACGGATCGAAGTTCTTGAAATATTTCTCGATCTTCTTCGATTTCGAATTTATTTGTATCGGTGGGTAAATCAGAGAGATGTCTAAAATGAATTTTCTTATTGAAAAAGAGCATCACGTGAAAATTTACTGATTCACCGTTCAATAGTATAATATAACCAAATAGGTTCTTTCACTAATGGCATATCAAGTTGATGAAGTTCACCGAGTAAACGACCAATTTTCCGTGAAGTTTTTGGATCGCGAATTTCTGATGCACGTAGCGACTCAGACTAAACAGTAGAATAATTATAATTAGCACGGTACATATTTTGGATTGACGGTAAAAGTGCATAGAAATATTCTGTTCATATTCATATGAGTATCTTGCCGATAGTCACTTACTTCAATAAATTCTTCAAGACGTCCTTCAGGAAATATTCCATGAACACGAGGCCCCAATTTCCTTTCGGATAATAATGTACACACGACACTATCAATCAAAAGTGTGCCACGATGCTTTTTATGAGCTTCACCATAGACTCTGAAATGAAATTAATATTATTCAAAAACTAATTATTCATGTTGATTAAATACCTTAATAGTACTTTTCGAGGTTCGTCACCCAATGGTTGAACATTTTCAGGCAATGAACAACAGTAGAGATAATTCGATAGACCTCCGCTGATAAAAAAATTTAAAACGATTTACCTTATACATATTCAAAAAAAATATTTACGAGATTCTTTCCATACGCATGTCTTCAATGGTAATGCTTGACCAAGCACCGCGAAGAAAATTTTGGCACCATTGAAGTGCTTCATTCGATGTTACTTTTTCTTGTGCCATTAATGATTTTCTTCTTAGTATCCTATGTTAAATAAGTATAAAAGTAAAGCAAAACAAAATAAAAAAAACGAATGAGGCTGTCGCGTGATGTATGACTGGTAAATATATACGATCGGCAAGGCAAATACCTTTATTCTTCAGGCTGTTGGTTATACACAAGTGATTAATATAAATAATCTATGATAGAATCTTTGGAATGTTTGATTATTTTGACGGTTAAAAATAAACGAACCTAATAAATAATGTTTTATCTCACACACTGATTCTTTTAGGCAAGTCTCAAAAGTGATAAAGATTTTTTTCGTGTTCGCTACTTTACCTGTAATGTGGAGATTGCTAGAGAAAAACAAATATGAAACGGGCTCGAAATTGTAAATATGTCATTTGGACGGTAATATATTTTTAATATGTACTTCTTTCATCGATACTATAATCTCCCGCAGGGATACTAGGAATGGTAATTTTTTCAATTGTACTTTGAAACATTCCACAGAAACACCATCTATTTAAAATAGTTTATTAGAAAAATTTCAAATGTTTTATTTTCCGTATCATAAGAGACAGAGATTCAACTGCTCGTACTTCATAATGAAACAAAATTCTCATTGGAAATGAGTCTTATGACTTCAACACAATATGCTACGGATCTGAATATTTTTTAGAGTAATACAGCTACAGCTGACTAGATTAGAAAATTTTTCAAGAGGCATTTTTATGTGTCACTTCTAGTCATATGTAATTTACTTACCTTTTAAATGGATCGGTCACTTTGTGAATGGAATGTTTGATTTTGTTATTTAATGACATGATTCAATGCATGAGTAGACCTATCAATTTTATCTTATTTTCAAATATTTGATCATCTGAAATTGTTTTATTGAAGAATTAAGACGGCAAAAAATATAAATGATGTATAAAATCTTTCGATCTCTGGTGGCTTCTCTATTTGTTGAAACTCTGTCATAGATTTTTACTGATATGTCATACAAAAAGAGCAGACTACTAAACTAATATTTGCTATCTACTGTCCCACACTCTGAACGTTTCAACCCGATTGACAGTAGTATGAGTCATCAGAGTGCCACCTATTCCTGTGTGATGAATCATTGTCGCTTTTTAATTTTTCTTAAAGAGGACGTTGTGTGGAAACGACGGCCGAGTCAAAATGGTCGCCATATTGAAAAGAATAATTTATCGGGTTACTAAAAAAAAATGGCGCCGACAGAAGTAAGCCCGCTTTTTTTGTTATTATTATTTGGTCTTTAAAAAACCAAAATTTTAATCCCTAGAATGGAGATGAACGAAGTGGACAAGGAAAACCACCGGGTAGTAGTAACAATAATATACTCTTTGATCAATCAAAAAATGAACAGATAACATTAACAAGTGGGTTTAAAAAACTACAGATGCATCTTAAAAATTGGAAAATATCAAAGTAAAAAAAAAAGAAAAAGAATTGTCTTTTGTTATCTTATTTTTATTTTTATATCCTTCAAATAGTCATCGCGAAGAAATCACTGCCGAACGTTTAACACCATTTCGTGTTTTTATCATTGCTAATCCAAGAGAAAAATTTACAGCAGGAGAAGTAAGTTGAACCTTGATGAACGATTTCGAATTTATTTGAGAAAGATAAAAATGAATTTTGGTAGCGCTTTTCGAAGAACGTTTAGCTAATCGATAAAAAGTTGCACGAACTGTAGAAGGGCATCAAAAATACAATAATTCTATTGAATTTCATTCTCTATTTCAGTATGAAGCAATGAAGCGGTATATTGACAATGGTGGAAGTATTTTATTGACATTAAATGAAGGTGGTGAAGGACGACAAGTGACAAATGTGAATACATTTCTTAAAACTTATGGTGTCGAAGTTAACGAAGGTAATAATAGTTTTTTTTGCTCGTAATGAATAATTAAATTTCAATAAATTGTAGATAGTGTTATTCGAGCAGCATATTATAAATATTTCTATCCAAAAGAAGCACTAATTCTCGATGGTGTTCTAAATCGAGCTGTAGCTGAAAATGCTCATTTAATTGCAGCAACGACACCAGCAACTAAAACTAATAAAAAAAGTCAAAATGCAGTTGTTGTCGACAAATCACTACGAGCTCAAGTTGCACGGTAGAAAAAGAAATCTTATGTTTTAATTTTGTATTTTCAAACTCTTCTTTTTCTTCCGTTACAGATCACTTGAATTTGTTTATCCATTTGGTGCCTCGCTGAATGTTCAACCGCCCTCTGTATCTGTACTTTCGACTGGTTCAACATGTTTACCATGTCAAAAAGCTATTTGTGCTTTTTATACTTCACCATCAAAAGTATACCAGTATTTTCAATGAAGACATCTTCAAGTTTTTTTTTAACTTCTAGAATGGAGGTCGATTATGTGTTTGTGGTTCGACGATGATATTTCATGATAGTTATTTGGATAAGGAACAAAACCGAAGATTATTGGTAAAGATTTTTTGTTTTTGGAAAAAAATGACTTTTGATATTTTTGAAGGATGTTATTGTTGAATTTCTTACGAATTCATCATTTCGTTTGAATGAAATTGATGCTGAAGTACCAGATGTAAGTAATGAATTTGATTATATCGGATAAATAATCTCTCTAGTAAATCGATGACTAGCCTAGAGAAGAGTTCTTGTGTTGAGTTGCTTGATCTCCTCATAGAAACTATCTAGTAAATATTGATGACTTTGAGTAGTCTTTTCATGGAGTTCTCATTCTAATAGTTTCTAATTCGCGTATCTATCTTTTCATCTCTCAAATCTATGAAAAATTTATTTGTGTTCAAATAGATATCTGATGAATCGTTATCACCTGATCTAATTGCAATGTCGGAAATGTTAAAATGTAGTTTACATGATGTCGAAGAGCTACCTAAAGATGTACGCAAGTTACTTGATACTCAATTATATAATCTTGATTTAACACTTATACCAAAAATGGTTCGGTAAGAGGACGAGTCGAATTTTCTTTTTCTTTTTTTTTTTTATAAATATTATTTCTAAATAAACTTCAGAGCGTATGATGAACTGCAAATGAAACATGAACCTCTGTCATTAATAAAACCTCAATTTGAAGTTCCTATGCCAGCACTGAAGCCAGCTGTTTATACGCCAATATTTCGTGATTGTGAACCACCAGCACTTGAATTATTTGATCTTGAAGATTACTTTGCATCGGAAACATCACGTCTAAATCAACTAACAAATAAATGTTCCGAACAAGATTTAGACTTATTTATTAAAGAATTTGGTAATATTGCTGGTATATCAAGTCGTATGCCAACGGACCAACGCGGTGCCAAACAAATTTTAGAATTTATTGTTACACAATTGTTCGAATTCAAACGAATGTATCAGCCAGGAGTAAGAATATTTCAGTTTGAAAATAAAAATAAAACCAAAATTCTTAATATCTCTTTTTTTCTTCTAAATTAAGATGGATGATGATTATATAGGTGTTCATGATAATCCACTTGATTCAGGCAGATATACATTTGCAGCAGGTGGTGCCGCTGCAGCATCCAATTTCGATCGTCTTGTTGTCGACTAATACTTATTGTAATCGTTTTTATATGTTTAAAAAATAAAGAAAAAAATGACTGGCAAATTTTTAAAGGCATGCGATGCATAGTCGAAAATTAAAGATGAATATGTGCTAGTTCGCATTAATTCTGTATTGATATACACCTGTATCTATTCCATGTGAAATATTTCAAACTATCAGGTAGTTATATGACGACTAAGAAAAGTGGAACTTGACATTTAAAAGCTGGTATTCTGCTCATAATGAAATCGTGCTCCAAGTAGAGAAATATTCATAATGCATGCCATTAAAAGCATTGTATGAGCATCCATGGTCATTCAACTGAATTTTGGTCTGATTATAAAGTATTGATTGGAGAAATTTTAAGTAAGGGTGGTAAACTCATGACTATGATCTACATGTTTCGTGGATTTTATGCATACAAATGTTCAGTAACTGTGACAACTGATATCTCCTAGGATGGAGACTTTTGTCCACTACTTTAATATTAGAAATCCATGAAGATGACGCTAAATCTATGAACCCCTTAGTGAAATTTTGCTAACGACTAAAATTCCTGAAACAAAAATAAATGCATTTAAGCGTAAGTACCAAGAAAGGTCAGCAGTCTGATGGTATACAAAAGAAATGTTTCTCTATGGTATACTTAGTCTTGCATTACGAATGCTCTATATGGAGGTGATGACCAAATTAGGTTATTTTATTCAATGTTTGCATCGTCAGCTGAAAAAATCTCAATAGGAACACTCCGAGAATTTTCAAAGTGTTTACCGTTTATTGTGTTCAAGTGCTTAGTCAAGAGGACTCTCAGCATCTATTTGATACAAGCGTAACATATGATGGGGAATTTGAATTTGCGACAAAATCGAATTCATTAAAATCATCTCTATTTGTAACAAAATAGAAACTGTAGTGGTATATGTATGGCGGTACACACTCTAAAAAAATCTGTCTTCTGGGAATCCTTTAGAAAGTTTCCGAACTCTCGAAAACCCTTGAAAGTAATCAAAAAAGAGTCTGGTCCCGGAAGCGCAGTAGAGGCTTTCGAGAGTTAAAAACATGGGATAGGTTACCGACTCTATATCTGATGCCTTATTCTAACTCCATATTCTATAAACTCATTCAAATCCCGCAACTGTGTCTATCCTCTCATTTCTAACGTCTTAGTCTAACTCTGTAAGCTTTCCTCTTACTTTATATCTAATCTCTTAATATATTTCTAACTTTGCTACATAATGTATATGAAAGATCATTATGTATCACGACTACCAGTGAATGTTGTCTCTTATAGTCTAACTGGAATAGGATATCTATCCGGATAGCAGAAGATGCACGGTTCGAATCTCGGGAGGATCACATCTTTTTCGTCCTGCCACTGTAACCTATCGTTCTCTTTACTGTTTATATAGCTAACTCCTTAATGTAACCGCTTATTCTATCCCCTTATTCTATTTCTAGCTTCCTAATATAACCGCTTATTCTATATCGATCTTTTTCACAATAATGTCTTTATCTAACCCCTTATACTATTCCTTAAATATATCTCCCATTAACGAACATTCGTACGTAGTATAGGATTCAAGAAAACTCCCTTAGCGTTAACTCATTATTTTTAGTCGAATTTCCCCCTTATCCATATCTATTAAAGCGAGTAGTTGAAGGCCCCAATAGTATATAACTGTAAGTTCCCGAGTTATATTGTCCGCTGAAATCCTCATGTCTAATCATCTGGTAAGGATGCAGACATGGTGACAGTCAAAGTGCTGAGTCCTTTGAAAGACAGGTTCGCGAAATTTATTCAATCTCTTAAATGCTTTCATTTTCAAATCCCCGGTCGTTAAGTGAGGAAAAGCGATAGAAGTTTTATGTCTTTTAAATATAATGTCCTTAATTTAGTATATATTCGGGAATCTTTTTGTCTCTTATAATCAACGCCTGATTGTCAGTCTTATTGAGTGAAAAGGTTAGTCTTCGTCGTTTTGCCTTCCTGAATTTGAAAATCGCAATCATGCTGTCAGTCTTAGTTATCGAGTGTTTTATGTTTTTCAGCAAGAGTCGCTAAGTCACTACTGTGTAATGGAGTCTTAGCATCTTTCAAAACCGCTGTCATGAAATTACTTCAACCTTTTAACTCGTCATGTCTTTAGTTTTGTTACCATTGACGTGTAGTTTTAGTATTTGTATTTCTTTTCGGACCTTTAACGGATCAGTTTTGGAGCTATATCTTGCGATATGAAAGAACAAGTGTCTACCGTTATTTTTTTTATCATTCCTCTCATATCACTCTTCTGTATAAATCGGTTGAAAGGATCCTCAAATGACAGAATATTGCACTGTATTCCGTTGCAATCTGTTGACAATGACGATAATACTTGTACTTCGACGAGACATAAGTGGAAGGAATAGGAGAAAGACGACAATCTCGTAATGGCTTCCCATATGCTTCATTACGACGAAACTGCGATCGCAGTGTGACATGTAACTGAGTCGCAGTTTTTCGAAATTACTGGTAATTACCTTTACAGTTAGTAAAAGAAAAATTTTTAAGCAGCCAAAATAAAAAGCTTAAACTATAGAATTAAAATTTTTAAGAATAAATTAAAAACAAAATTTTAAAGAATAAATTAAAAACAAAATTTTAAAGAATAAAAAAATTATAAAAAAACTAAAATTTAAAAAGAATTTTTCAATGTGAAACATTGAGGAAAATAAAAAGTAAATATCTAGAGAAATAAAAAAAATTAACGTGTAGAAAAAGCTTTTACAATTTAAAACATAAAAGAAAGAAAAACGTTTAATTACAAAAATATTTTAAATTTTCAAAAATTCCGAAGTCTAAAAAATTAGCAGTTAGAAAAAGATTTTTTGAATGAGGAAGCCTAAAAAAATTAACACGTGGAAAAAACTTTCAAAATTACATACACCGCAGCGCTTGTCAGGATTCCAGCAAAAAAATATTTGCAAAAGACGTCTCCCTTGGAATTTATCACAACCTGCGATGTATGAAATTAGAAAAATAAAATTTAAAACAAATTTCGGAATGTCTATTCTATTATTTATACTAGAATGACTTATGAAATGACTGTGATGAACAGTGCTTTCTATACTAACTTTCTGTGACTAAATTTTAGTGTTCGAGAGTGGCCAATTACAAATAAAGATAAAATATTTGTAATTGATCAGTTACAACGGATCGTATAATGCGATCACTAGAACGCAGTTACGTTGGTCTGGGTCGCAGTAAGCGTAGTTTCTTATAGAGATCTTCACTACGGCCAATGCGCCGTATTTACGCGTAGCTGCAATTTAAAATTGGCTCTGCGCGTAATTGCGACGCAATTGACAAAAAAAAGGCGACATGGATTGGGTTGACTATTAAGTCCAGTTCTTCAATCCTCACAATAGAGTTTGTCATAAGCCATTCAAATTTTTAGGTACGGGAAGATATAAAAGAGAGTCGATCTACTGTCGTGTACTACGTATGTTTTGAATTCTCACAGACCGAATGGTTTTATAGGACAACTCCACATAAGGTTACTAAGATTCATATCATGCATGCCAAACAATTTTTAAGCCTCTAAAGCAACAATGGAAATATGAGCATAAAAAAAGAAGATTTCTCAATGTTATTTCGGTGTTTCTGAACACAGGATGAGTTTCAAAAATATTTTATGCAAAACTTTTGAAACGCTTTCGAGATATGTTCGGAAACCATGCTTGATTTCTTGGAAACGCTTCCACCGTTTCTGTAGTCCGGAAACCGAAAAACGTTTTCGATAAAAAAAAGATCGAATACTCAAAGGCTTACGGGTGGGTTCTCAGATCCAATTATTGAAATCTCAAATATACTTCTTGAAACTTAACATGAGTCCGGAGACCTTTTCGGATATATTTCGAAAGAGTTTCAGTTTCTCAGAAAACTTTTTTTTCTTTAGAGTGTATACCGCTATACCCATTTAAAATACTTATCGTGAATATTTCACTGCTTCTGATTGGTTTGTTACCGAATTTGACGCAAATTGAAATTTCTCACCACCTCAAGTGTAACCTTTTTTTACCTGTAAACTTTCTTCTTTAATGAATAATAATTATTATTCAAGTAACTACGAACTATCGATTGATGGGATTGTTTAGTTGTATATTTTATTGCTTGTGTTAAATATATTTAGCAATCAAAGAAGAAGAAAAATTGAATTCATGACATCTGTTACAGAATCATCTTTATCTGGCAAAGCCCGATCGGTTGCATGCGAAGATAATTGTTTTGGAGCATATCATCTTATATGGCTCGATGGTTTAATCGATTCGCCAAAATATTTAGATAAGCAAAACGAACTTCGGTTATCAATCAACTATTTACAAACATTCAACGAAGTGGATAAATGTATAAAGTATATTCAATCAGTGTCTTCACAACATCGACTTATCGTAATTGCCAATGATGACTTTTGCCAACAATTAATACCTGAAGTTCATGGCCTTCCAGGAGTATTTTCAATTCACATATATTGCGAAAATAAGCAGCATGATTGCCAACAGAATAAACTGTATAGCAAGGTAATTATTATTATTTTGTTATAATGCTATTACCGATTTGATTGGTATTTGTTGTTTTAGGTAAAAAATGATTATGACCAATTTGATGATGTAATCAATAGAATAGGATTTGATCAATCCAGAAGAATTGAAGATAGATGTGATCAGCCAATGTTAATCAATGTTTGCAATACAAATAATAATCATGAACTATCCACAACTGAAATGGGTGGTCAATTCGTACAATCGCAATTACTAATTGCTTCTCTTCTTAAAATGGAAACAACTTCAACAGATCAAAAAGAATTTATTTGTAAATGTCGAGAACTCTATAAAGATGAAAAGACACAACTACGGTTCATTGATGAATTCGAACGAGATTATGCATCAGACTTTTCATTGTGGTGGTATACAAGAGAAACATTTCTCTATCATTTATTGAATACAGCACTTCGTGTTCAGGATATTGATTTACTCTTTTATTTTGGTTTTTTTATTCGTGATCTTGAAGAACAACTTCGAGAACTTCGACAAAATCAATATTCATCGCCTATTCATGTCTATCGAGCTCAACTAATGTCTATTGAAGAACTAAATTTATTGAAAGATTCAAAAAATAAATTGATTTCAATGAATTCATTTTTATCAACTACTTGTGATCCTAGATTAGCTCGTTTCTATCTCGGTTCATCTACTAATGATGATAAATTTCAAAGAATCTTATTCGAGATTAACGCCGATCCTCTCCAAGACAATATAAAACCATTTGCTGATATTTCACGAAGAAGCGTGTTTAAGCAAGAAGAAGAAATATTACTAATGCCTGGATCAATTTTTTGCCTGGAAAATATCTCTTGTGACGATGATAAAATATGGCATATTAAAATGAATTTATGTAGTGATAGCGAATGCGAATTACAAACGATCTTTTCGCACATGACAAATCAATATGACTCGACCAGCACTAAATTAACTTTATTTGGACGTGTTCTGATTGATATGGCCCAATTTGATTATGCTGAGAAATATTTGTGTCGACGATTAAAACAAATATCTTCTGAACATCAAGACAGTTATAAATGTTATCATGCACTTGGCAAAGTATCATTTGAAAAAGGAGAGTATGAGAACAGTATAAATTATCTTGTCGCATCACGTGAAATTCTACAAAAAAGAAGACCAAATGATTTTAGAATTGCATACATCTATAATAGTATGGGCGAAGTTTATCAAAAGAAAGGTGAAATCAAAGAAGCGCTGCAATCGTACGAAAAAGCATTAGATATTTTCAAGCAAACATTTGCAGATGATCATGAAAATATAGCCTGGTGTTATAACAATTTAGGTATCATCTACTTAGAACAGAAAAATTTTTCCGAAGCATTACAATATCTTACGAAAGCTTTAAATATTAAACAGGGAAAACTTCCTGATGGACATCCTTGCTTGGGTAATACATACAATAATCTCGGTAATGTACATTATTTTCGTCATGAATATGAGCAAGCATTAAAAAAATATCAATTATCGTATGAAATTTTCAAAAAATCTCTTACTCCTCAACATCCTTCAATTGCAAGAGTACTGAAAAATATCGGTATTGTTTATGAAGCTACAAAAGCTTTCATTGAAGCTAAACTACATTATGAAAAAGCGCTTTATATTCGTAAACAGATTTTTAAGCCAGAACATCCTGATTTAATTGAAATTAGCAAAGATATCGAACGTGTATCATTAAAAATACAATAAACATTTTATGATTCGATGGAGTTAAAGTACAACATTCAGAAAGTAAACAACAAGAATTCGCTTCTTTTGCATTCATATATGTATACTTTAGTTGTATGAAATAAAATAAATGACGTCATAGAATTGGGGTTGTTCCAAATATATTTTTTTGTGATTAGTCGCCATCTAATCAATATCGGTATTCTATAGATGATTATTCAAATTGTTCATCTAAATGTATATGAAACGATGTTAACTTCATTTCTATGAATGTTTGATCGAACTTGTTAAGTTTTGTCAATTATGACGAACCAGTATCAGTGAATGTGCAATGTATAGCAACTATCGAGCTTAATTGATTAGTATATCGACATCGTGAAAACATGTCTCATGCGTTCGTGACAATCTTAAGATATCGATTCGTTATATTAATCGAGTGCATTCGATTCGATCCTGATAACATCATTAAGTTATCAGAAATTTTGAATAATCACGAGCATGTTTTTGCCGACGATCAAATATATATATATATATATATATAACGAGTCAAATATTTACAATTAATATGTTCTTGGAAAAGCTTAAATGAAAATAGTTCATAAAGAAATCGAGCGATTTTATTTTTTTAGTATTAACTGCAAGCCAAGAAGTGCAAAGAACTTTATTCAAAGAGAATTTTGAAATCCTGGCTTCTCTACAGCTTTAATACATTTGTTAGTGCATCCGCAAGCTGGTTTACAACATTTTTCATCAGAACCACATGCACTATCACTTTTGCAGCCATCGAATTGTCTTGGAAACAATAAATTAAGAGAAGCAGGTGGACAATAAATGGCGCACGCCATCATATGCATTGGACAGTAGCCTATATCCGAAATGAACTTTTTTATTTTCTATTAAAATTCGCATGTATTACCGGCATGAATCTGCTGAAGTTGTTCACTTTTCAGCGCTTCAACATTAAAACATGAGAATAGTAAGAAAAAGAGTATTGCTATAGAGCGCACCATTGAAGTAATATGATTAGAAATAGATCAATGAGTAATAATAGTACTGATAATTTATAGGCGTATTAAATTCAAATTCACATCTGTGTTTTTTCTCTTTGGTCTACATGGTTAATCGAAAACAATCGTGTTATTGACTTCAGCTTGCTTTTTTTCCAGATTTTTGATGAATGAAAACTAATATATGAAATGCGATTATACACTGGCTTATTATGATTTTAGTGTATAAAATAATCTTATTCTTCTATCTTCAGTAAAATTTGAAAATAAAAATATTTTCTACTTTGGACCAATAAAGAAAAAAAGCAATCTATCCAGTAAATTAGTAAAACGGGATCTATTCTAAGAACAAATAATTGCTTTGTAGAATCGAGAGAAATAGTTAACAGGTTGTATCGTGATCTAGTAATTTTGTAGTAGTAGTTTTTCAATACAGAATATGATAGAAATGATTGAATGACTGTAAACGCTCGTCGTGCTTCCATCTAACTCGACTACTATTATTCATCATCATTTCCAGGCTTACATTCACTATATTTATATAGTATTTCATCAAATCTAAATGTTAATATGAGCAACTCTAGTTATTTTATTGAAAAATAAATCTAATTAGAAATATATCTCACATTATCATCCTATACGAAAAGACAACATCTAATTTAAGTTTGATGAAAAATTACCATGGAAAAAACCATAAGAAATTCAGAGTAAGAGTTTTGTTTTTTATTTAATCAAAAAGAAATGTATATGTTGATATCTGAATTATGAACGAAAAAATACAAAAGAAAAGTTATCTAAGACTACGATAATGTGTTCGTTGTTTCACTGATAGATGTTCAACTGCATAGCTAAGCATAATGCGTGGCATTTGAGCAGCATATTGGTCTAGAAAAGAAGTGAGTACTTTTTGACTGATTTTTTTGCCTGTTTCACGTAGCATCCATCCAGTGGCTTTATGTATTAGAGGTTCTGGATCATCCAAAAGTTTCTTTGCGAGTTCAAATGTCGTTGATCCATCTTTTCGTTTTATAAAAGCAAATGTAGCCACGATAGCGGCTCGTCTTTCCCATAATTGAGTACTTGAAGCTAAATCGAAAAGCAACTGGCGTGGTCGATCTTCAAGATAGGTACCTAGTAAATGTTCAGCTGATAAATCGACCAAATCCCAATTGTTCACTCGACCACGTTTAAGTGCATTGATATAGAAGGTCGAGAGTTCAGTTCGAAGATTATCGTCACGAGACGATATTTTACTGGCAGCCAGGAAACGATAGACTAGAATAAATAGGGCAGCTTGGCGATGTTCATGGATGGAACTGTTCAATAGACGATCGATTTCGAGAAGTGGAAGAGCAGAAAATCGTTTAGCTACAATCCGATTAGCAGGTACACGAACACCAATAAATATATCACCTTCAGCGTATTCACCTTTGCCCATCTTGAAAAAACGTTGAAAAGTAGAAATATCTTTTGGATTCGCTTGTTCAGCAAGAGCAGCCTGCACTGCTTCAGCTGTTTCGTTATTCATCTGGAATAAAACAAGGCATATAGATCTAGTTACTGATAGAATAAAGCATACATTTCGTGTATGCATGAAATTTTTAAGAGTGAAGATGTATTTTTTTCCAATCAAGTATTGACTGATATATTTCTGAAATGTATGCATCAACGTTTTTTTCTTCGAACGGTAACGATCCTAGAAATGAATTTAAAATCTTAAATAAAATTCTAATTTTCATTGTTCTTCACAATTAGCAAACTGAAAGCGATAATTAGATTAGACCCCGTTTGAAACACAGTACGAAGAATCCTCTAGATTCTTTTCAATTTTGACATCCATATATGGAATAACACTATAAATAAAGATCTTCCTTTCAAGCCTTGAAGTAAATAAAAATATTGAAAATCGACTCAGAATATTATAAATCGTTTAACATAATTACGAAACGAGAGTAGATGAATCATTATCAGCTATAAAAAATGCTCTCGATACATTCGTTACTATTTAAACCAATATCAATATACTTCAGCTGAACTCTTTATGTAACTGTTAAAAATGAGTTTGCAATTTTGACTTGCCCAAACATTTATAAATTTTATTTCTAGATAATATGACTATCAGCTGAATTCAAAGTAATATAAAGTATATCTAAAAAATCTAGATGGCGTCAAATTCACACAACAATTTATCAGATCTACGTGTTCTTTTATGTTTTAATCTCTTAACTTTTTACATGCGAATCATTATTCTTCTTGCTCATCTACGTAATGCACATTATATGATTTTGTTTGGTTCAAAAGCAATTGTTTCATAGAATTGGTAAATTCTATTTCTAAATGCAATATTGATAAACATGTTTTAAGCTTTTATTCCCAATAATAATTTGTTCTTAAAAACAAGTAACGCGCGTCGCCAGGATTTACTCGATCCTCGATTGGATTCGGTCCGAGTGCTATCATTGCAATAGAAAGTTTTATTGCTCACTATAAGATCAATTGAATGAGTAAAGTCAAAGTTTAGGCTTGAAAGGGTTCCCTTGTTTATACGTAACATAAAAGTATTAAAGTTCTTGTTTATGAGCGTATCGGGTGCGCCGGAGTAAATGGACCCCTCAGTGTTTGTTGAATAACTTCTTCATTTTTTATTCTCTAGGCTTGAATTTTTCGCCCAAGATGCGCCATTCAAATTTTTACAAGATTTGTATTACATATTTTTCTGTTGAAAATTAAGTAAAGAAAAGAAGAAGTTAGTTTGAATTTTTTTCATGATTCTGGATCAATTATTGATGGTGATAATTTGGAAAACAATATTATCAACTACATGACAGAATTAAAGAAATTCACATTAAATATTTGTTCAATTACCAATGTCCTAGGGAACGGCGTAAGAATGGTGTAAACCGTTGAAAAATAGTAAGGGTGTGTGTTTGGTCTTTCTTATGTTCGCACACACCCATGAGATTCGCTTAAATGAACTAGCGAACACCTTGTAGTTTAACGTCACGATTTAATTGAACTCACATTCTAATCTTTTCAGCACGTAGTCTGCCGATTCTTATTCTTCTTTTCAGTTCCCATAGTTCCCCCTTGATTATGAAGTCGCAGTTCAGAGTAGAATATATATTCTGCTCAAACTTCTTCTCAACTGAAATCCTATGAGCGGTTCCGAAAAATCCTATGTTTTCTATTTATCACCCCTAAACACAGGACTAAAAGCAGCTCGCCTGAGAATATCTACAGAGCTGTAGAGGCAGGTATTTCACCGACTTACTATTTGAAAAATGTTCTCTTCTGCTTATTTTTGTTGAGAAAATATAAAAATTTTACTTCATTCTCGATCCACATAGAACATATCAATTGCAATCTATGAGTCTTTGATGGTGATTACAGAGAGTGCCGATGCTGTTAAACATTGATCAGACAGGACAGGATAATAATCCACAAAATTCAGTAATAGGATGCCAGTCAGCAGGGTGAGTATGTGTGTGGTGGATGTGACTGTACAAGTGCCATGATCCTGTTCCAACGAGCATAGTGTAAAGTTCCATTATCGAGATCGTCGCACCACATAAATATGAAATCGCATTCATTAAAGAGTACTCGATTGAAGCACTCAATATGCTGTAGAGATCACATCAATCCGTATCGCAAACAACAGCTTGAAATTCACTTGTTGATCAAAAAAATCGAGAAAACGATGACTGATCTGTATCTTGATTCAAAATTGACTAAATAAAGTTTTGATGAAATTCAAGTAGTTTCAAATAATCGATTAAAAGTAACTGACTCTATAGTTTATATTTAACTAAATAGCTTTCCAAAAAGGTTTTCCAATAACGACGGCGCAACATATGTTCGAAACATCGTTTACATAGAATGGCGTAGTGACAGATGACTTGTAATGTTTTTGGTTACCTCTATTAATATGACTACCGAGAGAAAAGTTGAAAACTTCTGAAAATTGGACATCTTCAATTATAGCGTCTACTAAAGAGAGATGATACTTTATTTTGAAACAACTGACTTAAATAAATAAAATATATTCCTCTAAAAAAATGAACTCTCTAGCTTTACAAATTTTGAAATGATTTTAATTTTAGAAATCTTACTAAGAAAGGAAAAGATGGATGAATCACTTTTAAGGATGAACTCAACAATTATCATAAAATGATCAGGATTGTAGGGAAGACGTAAACGAATCCTGCCTATTTAATCTTTTCCTTATCAATACATCTATGAAAAGCAAAATGCTAGAAAATCGTAGACTAAAAATGAATTTCAATCTTCATTCTACTGAAGATCGATCCAGTGAAGAGTTGCTGGTGGTATCAAACAGTCACCTAAATCTGAAGTATTGCATCATTTAGAACTCATATAAAATATATCGCTGATTAAACGATTCGTTGTTCGCAACGCAATGACATCATAGAAAATCAGCGTATAGTTTGAGTTTCATTCAAATGGCTCAATCTATGTTCATTATCTAAACATCTCGAAACCCAGCGTTCGGCGACGATCTATTCAGCATATACAGAAAACGTTTAGGTTCTACTCGTAATAGCTTAGGTAAACCCGTTTCATGAGGATAAGTACGTCGATATCGTTCACCAACTCTGTCGAATAGATCTTTACCATTACGAAAACGATCAATAATATGATTTTGATCACGAAATTTAGGAATATCAAATTCAGTATGTGAAAATGAAGCGATTTTCAGTCGAACTGATGCAAGACGATCAAAACAAGAAGAACAATGAAAACAGGTACTAGGCATCGAACGATAACGAAAACGAGCTTTTCGTAAATCTGATGGTACTGCTGTATTTGGACTGAATTTAGACACAGTTCCACCATCTGAATACGGACGAGTAGCATGACGAAATTCAAATGAGTAATAATAAAAATCGCATTGAAGTAACATTGGTTGAAATGGAGTCCGAAGTTCACACGAAGCAAGCGCTTGAACAAAACGAGATTTTGGTATTTCATCTAGATCTGACGTAAGCAATAAGTAGTCTCTAAAAATTATTTCACGTTAATTCTAGTAATAATATTTATTAAAGTCATACTTGGTCGAATGAGGTAAAGCTAATCGAATGCCTTCATCTCTCATTCTTCTTTCTCTACTCCAAGCATCTGTTGTTTTTTGATTTAATATCATGAAGTTGACTTCGACACGACGTATCTTATTGTGATACCGACTAAAACGTGACCAGTTGTCTTTCAAATACAATGGTTTTGACTTTCCACTGAATGTTTGATTACTTTCAGCAATAAGAAATAGCGTAACATGATCATATAATTCATAAAGACGAATTTCCAACATATCGAATTCATTATTGAATATGAAAAAGTCATAGATAAGAATATTGTTGCTTGATATGTTTCCAAAACCATACATAGAACAATTGATGGATGTCCTTTGATTAAATATTTCATTGACCCACGACAACTGTTTAAAGTTCAATGGTCGACATGAAAAGTGAAGAAAACAGAGCACCATCGCTAAGAAGATTGATCGAGCAATTGTTTTTCGTTTGTCTAATTGGAGCAATTTTGTGTTGAGAAAATACGAGATCATTCTCTATATATTGTAGCTTTCTGTTGATTTAAATCTCTTTGGCACAATAAACTGAGAGAAAGAAACAAGTCCGAATGCGTTCATTAAAACATGCTCTTTTTTGTTCTCTCCTATTTCTCATCTTCACACGTTGAAAGTAAAGCAGAATAATTTGATTTCTTGCTTTGACACCAGTTTTCGAAGGACAAAAAGTTGTAACTTTGTTTTCTATCACTATCAGGTAGGCTGATGGTTCAATTTTCATAAATAGTTTTAAATAAATATATTATTTATAACAAATAGACACCGGTTGTCTAATTCGTCATAGTGTGTCTTCAGTAGACATGGTCGATTCGGAATCGGAATCGGCGATTCCGATACGATTCTAAAATATATTAAAGCCGATTCCAGTACGATTCCGATTTCAAAAAGAGCTGACTTTGCCCATGTCTAGTCTTCAGCGAGCTTGTACGTAACAGAGGTGTTCACAGGTCAATTTTATTGCCCTGTCCTACAAATTAAGAATTGTTTTCATGTTTAAATTAAAGCTTAAATAATTTTTTAATTTGAAAAATAATTCAACTAATAGATGAATGATTAACAAATAATAGATTAGTCCTAATTGAAGAGGTGTATATGATGAAGTTACACGACCACTGGTGGCCCACAATAGATATACTTAGCGAAGAGAGAATAGAAACTTCATTTGCATTACCAGAAGAGACAGATGATATATCAGTACGTGAATCTATCGACGGTGATAGGGATGCATAGTTTTATTGAAACAATAAGAAAATGAGCAACTATTACAATTATAAATATACGTGACTATTATGATTCCTTTATTCTTTTATTTTCTTTTCCTACCACTTTGGCTGAACCTCACTGTCATCATACGCACACAAATATAATATAATAATCTATTAACCATTTAATTACGTCATCTGAATTTTTGTTTAGTTTCTTTGACGTTTCCGCGAAAAATAAAATTTCTGCTATTTTTGAACTAAAATAAGTATATGCAAAATTTGCAGGGCATGGAGGTATAGCCCTGCCCTGTGGACACCTCTGGTACGGAAGATACAAAAATTTCTCAAAGTGAAAAACTATAGAATCTAGATAGTATTTTCTGCAAAGGCTTTTCACGTACGACTATTGAGAAAAATTTGACTCCTAAAGTCGCCAGTAAGCATAATACATGACTCATCGTTAGTCATGAGTATTATTCGAGCTCGTATGAACACAACATTTTACGTTTCCGGAATTATAACATACAATTCAAAATTATATTTTTAATCATGCAATGCATACATTTCTATTTATTGAAATGGTTGCTTTCATAATAGTGATAAAAACAAATTTAAATCTATTGGGAACGGCACGTTTTTCATGGAACGTGTTTTTTTAAAGTACGCTGACTTATCGATACAAAGTAACGTAGTTAGCTCGGCGCAATCTTTGTTTTTTTTTATCAAATCATAATTGGCGAGTGCTAATCAAAATAAATGAATGCTAACTAAAAGACAAATCAGATCCCAAAACAGGAATGTTGCCATGAGCACGTGCTTACTGATATGATTTTAGAAGGAAACTATTAAAGACGTCTATTTCAATCTAAATAAGATAGATTATACGATCGTTGCATTAAGCTTTCGGTTTAATTCTATACAAGCTGATTAAAATGATAGATTATTCATTTTTTTATTACGATTGGCAGATCTTTATATTTTTTCTTTGTTAAATTTTTTACCTAATGATGTACCAAATCGTCTTTTCTATTGTTGTTGTTTTTTCTTCATGAATAGTAACTTGTCACAAAACGAAATCTCGAGAGATTCCATTGTAACATTGCGTGATCAGGAAATGTTTTCAAAACGAATAAATATTCGCTACTATAAAGAATACCCAAGTGATAAATAAATATTTTGGATGTAATGCTGAAACTGAAGAGAAACATTCTATTCTTCTATTCATTTTTCCTTGATTAGGTGAGAGCCATGAAACATTACAGTAATGTTTTTATACTCTGATAAAGTAAAAAACAATACATAAATTTGTATTGGTTGTGAATTTAATTATATTATGTAATGCATTTTTTATTAAAAATAATTTTCATATTTCTAAACTTAATTAAAAATAATCTTCCTATGGGATGTTACTTGATGCGAAAAACAAACTCATTAAAAGTGTTAGTTCGATAGTATTTACTGATAAGAAAATAGGTTCCGTTCCGTACCAAATAAAACGAATATTATTTTTTCTCTATGAATCATATATATTGACGTAGATATTATATAAAGCCATTTGGAGAGGCTCATTTCTTGTTGTTGCTTGAAGAATCAATTAGTGCACCTGTAAGACTAGTATTCGATACATACAAACAGATAGAAAAATGAAATAACCCAACCAATTTTAACAATCATAATATCTATCATACATTCGGGGCGTGTTTTATAGCATCTATGAGCTTGAAATTTTATTTTGAAGAGAGAAAAAGAAAACTATCGTTTTCGTATATAATAGTTCTGTTATTGCATTCATTAATAAAACATGTGCATATTTATAAAGGACGATATTCAGCAAGAAAAGCCTTACAATTTGGGCAATAATGTTTAATATTTTGAAAGTCTGATACACAAAATGGTATAAGACAGCAACCAAGCCAACAACCGAATATAACCAATAAGGCACATATAAGCCATGCTAATAGACCACTTGTTTCTTCAATGCGTGTAACAATAATTGAGCCGCAATGAGAACAAGTGCATTGCACTGGATTTCTACTGAATATTCCTATTGGAACAGCTTGCACTGTGTAATAAGTTCCCATAGGTGGATTACCTGTTACATATCTTATATCACCGGTTGGACCTTGTTGAGGTAAACTATAAGGATGGCCTCCCACCATCGGAACATTTTTATTTTCTACTTCCACTAAACGAAAACAAAAAAATAATGAATAGCTCTTGTCATCTGATTCATCAATATAGAAAATAACTTACTATACGGCGGTGGTGGTTCTTGAGGATCATTATTCATGTTTTTCGTGTAATAAAAAAAATCTGAAAGAAAAATTTGTTTTTAGTTTTCCTATCATAAAAGTTGGTACCGTGAAAATTAGACTGTCGTCGTGTTATTTTTCTGTATAATAAAAAATCTCAATCGATCATCATTAAGTTTCATTGAAAACTTCTGTAGAAAATATATGCAGGGAAAAAATAAAATTGATCTTTTCCTGCTGCTATATTTAACTTTCGAAAGCAATAACGGCGGACACGTAGATAAATGAAGTTTTTATGATAAAAGAAAAGAAATCTTCAGCTACGGGAGAAAAATCATGACGTTTAAAAACATCTGCTGGTGTTAATAAAGTAAAAAATTCTATGCTTATTTATTTAGTATTTATATTTAAAAAAAGGTGATTCTTATTCTAAAAGATTGTAGGAACAGGAAAGTTTTAATTATAATTAATCCATTAACGAAAAACTTTTACTAATCGTGAAATAAATAAATTTCGTTTTATGATTGTTTATAACACTTGGAAAAAAAATCTTCTTGATTTCATATCATAAAACTTCGATGACTACTTACCAGTTTATAATACTTTGAAAGAAATGGTCTCATTAGAATTATGGATCATTAAGATCAATATTTTTCATACGTTTATTTTCTGTTTTCTACCGATGACATACATTCTCAAATTTCTTTTTTGGTCTACGATAGTGCATGATAAAAGAACTGCGAATATTTGGTTGGCGTCCCTTATAAAATCCCAACGGTAGTCGTTTTTTCTTTTCTAGTCCAATGCCAACGGAGTATTTTCTTCTGTATATAAATGGAAGAAGAATAAGAAAAGAGATGACGTTCGATAGAGTGCGTATAAAAAAAACGTTGCGTAAGAAATAATATAGCTACATTTTCATTACAATTGAATACTACTGACATCTTTATTTATCAATACCAGTAAAATGAGAATTCAAAATTAATTCGTATATTCTATAATTTTCTGATGATTATATGTTAGAATTTTGTTTAAAATTAGTTAAAATTCACATATGCTTCTTTTTCCTCTATTCGGAACATATTCATGGTTGTTGTTCGATTATAAAACGACACTACTGATTACATACATACGCGTCATTACATTTCGTAACATTATATACCTTTACTAGACGAATAAATAGCAGCGTTCGTATCGAATACACAGATTCTCATTTTCTATACTTTATTTCTAAGATTTTAGTTAGAGAACAAATACGCGCCGAAATAATTCTCTCTATTTTCACTAATGATTTTTTCCTTTTATTGTATAATATCGATGCAATAATGAAATGTACCTATTGCTATGTAAACGCCTACATTTGTTTTTCTTCTATCGTCATGACGGTGCATTTTATCTTATGTTTTATTTTTTCTTCAGATCTTTCGATTCGTTCATACATACGACTGTAGCAGTTAACAACTGATCGCCCATTGAAAGTTTAGTTTCTTTATGAAGTTGTCGATTCGAAGTAAGTTAGATTTTAAAAAAAAAAGTTAACTTATATTAAATATTATCATTACTATTAGATATTCAAACAGTTGCCCACGGCCATTATTATCATTCTAGACGAACGGCACAACCGAGTGTTGTTCAATATTCTATGTTAAATGTTTCATGCCCATCTGGCACTTATTGCACAATATCGTCTCTCGATAGGCTCAAACGTTCAGCCTCATCACGATACAAAAAATATCGAAAAAATCTAGCATTTCATCAGTTAATAAAACAAAATAATTCACAAATAAATTCACTCAATAATACAATACAACCATGGCTATGATAAATGTTAATCGTCAAACAAATGACATGTTTTACCGTTATAAGATGCCTAAACTTGCAGCTAAAGTTGAAGGTACAGGTAATGGTATTAAAACTGTTTTGGTCAATGTAACTGCAATAGCTAAAGCTCTCAATCGCCCACCAACTTGTAAGAGAACAACAACGAAAGTTTTGTTTCAATAAAACGAAAATAATATTCTTTTTATTATTATTATTAGATGTAACCAAATTTTTCGGTTGTGAATTAGGTGCACAAGTACAAATGAATGCCAAAGAAGATCGATATATTGTTAATGGAGCACATGATTGTGAAAAATTACAAAATTTACTTGATGGTTTTATTAAACGATTTGTACTTTGTCCAAAGTGTGACAATCCCGAAACGAGACTAGTAGGTTTCATCTTAACATATCATAGTCAAGGATTGAGAATGTAGAGGACGATAATTTTCAAGGGCATCTATTTCCACGAGAGAAAACAAGCATTGTTTAAAAGCGAATAGAAAATGAAGTAGTCAGGCAGCTAGGAGAGTTGAATATAATCAATGTCATTATGACATTTAATAGATTACTCATAATTTTGCCTCGTCAACAAAACAAAAGTACGTCATTGGGGATACCCATAATCGAGATGAGTTTGATATTTATCCGAAACGTATGATGGTGACGCCATTTAAGCTTTTCATGGCATGTCAAACTTATGTCTAATTACATAGTTCTGACTTGAGAGAAATCAGGATCGGTCTAATTGAAACTGTGTATGCTTGTGAGATACTCTAGTTTTTATACAAGCAAAAGCATATCATGGTTGAAATTTACGGCGCGATTTAATAATTGTTTCTCTTTCTTCATCTAGAGTGTTCGTAAACGAAACGGTGGTGAAATAAATCAAGTATGTGCTGCATGTGGCTACTCAGGTATAATTATTATGGCATCACATAAGTTGACAACATACATTGCAAAGAATCCGCCAGATGCTGTATGTATATCAAATAACTGTCTGTTCTAATTTATGTTTTATGCATCATAGGAAGCCAAAGGTGAAACAGCACCAGAAATAAAAACAAAAGATCGTTCAAAAAGTAAGAAAAATGCAAATTCAGCAGGTGGTACTACTAGAGATTCGGATGAAGGAAGTCCAACTGAATCCAATGGAAAAACAGTAAGAAAATTGCAAAATTCTCTATTCAAATAAACTGACTTAATCGGTAATTATAATCTAGAATGGAACATCAAAAAATGGTGGTGGTGATGATGACGATGAAGATGATGAAGATTGGGGCGATGACACAACTGCAGATATAGCTGAATTAAATCATCAAATTAAAGGCATGATTCAAACGGATGATCTTGATAAACCATTAGCTGAACGTTGTGATCAATATGGTCGTCTTGTTGAAGTAAACTGACTTTAACATAATTTTTCATTGATTCTAATTAGTTTTTTTTTTATTTTAGAAAAAGAAAACAGATCAAAAACTAAATGATATAGAAACAGTANGGGGCGATGACACAACTGCAGATATAGCTGAATTAAATCATCAAATTAAAGGCATGATTCAAACGGATGATCTTGATAAACCATTAGCTGAACGTTGTGATCAATATGGTCGTCTTGTTGAAGTAAACTGACTTTAACATAATTTTTCATTGATTCTAATTAGTTTTTTTTTTATTTTAGAAAAAGAAAACAGATCAAAAACTAAATGATATAGAAACAGTAAGGGACCTTCTTGCTGAAGCCGAACGTTTAGAAATCATGGAACAAGCTCCGTTTATTGTCGGACAATGTGTTTTTACTGAAAATATCCTGAAAGATATTGATGATTATAAACTTTTGTTCACCAAAGTAAATAATCGAATTCTTCTACTGTAACATAGAAACATTTTTTTTAATCATTAGTTATGTACAAAAAATGCCAAAGGGCAGAAATATTTGCTACATGCCATTGAAGCGTTGATCGGTGAACATGAAGAAATTCGTAAAAAGATCTTCAATAAGAAAACGATGTCAAAGATTCTATTGAAATTTTACGACGAAGACATTATCGAAGAAGATACATTTTATACATGGCACGAAAAAGCTTCGAAACGCTTCACAGATAAAAATACAGCTAAAGAAATTCGTGAAATGGCCAACGAGTTCGTTCAATGGTTACGTACAGCTGAAGAATCGAGCGATGAGGAAGATGATGATGACGATAATAAATTACCTGAACCACAAGTAAGACGAAAATTAATTCATGTTTTTTCTTTGACAACAATTGACTTTTTTATTATAGATCAGTTTTACACATACAGCTGGAAGTGGTATTGAAGTTAAAGTAGAACCAGTTAATAAGCCTCCTGTTGAAAACAAAATTGAATACAATGGCGAAATAATTGATGTCGACAATATCTAACTTTTTTTCTCGTGCTTTTTTGCGCTGATTAATCCTTTATTCTACTGCTCCTCATAGTTGTCTCCATGCTGCTTTTTTTTGTTTTCTTTCCCTTTTTCTTTTTGGTGTTCATTTATTCTCTCCTTCTATATCGCTTTTGTCATTGCCAATTACTAAAACTTCACTTTACTCTTTCTCTCACTGTTTGAAACAGTTTACTTATTCAAGAAATAAACAAATAAAAATGAAGAAGAACGAATAATAGAAAAACAATACTAAACCATTGCTTCAGGTAATAGTGAAGTTTTTTTTTTATTGACGCATGTCCTAAGATAAGCTAGATGAATAATTGGATGTTAACGAAAGGTGTTTCGGTTGAAATTAGTCCCTTATCTTAGGCACACAACGTGCAGTAGAGTACAGTTTTCTCACAATAATCCTAGCAAATATAATCATAGCTCCCCTGTGTCAGTCACACAAATGTATGTTCAGGGGTGAAGACTACATATTTTTCGTTGTTGCGCAAAGACGTGATCAAAACAGTAAAAACAACAATGTTTCTGATTGCAATATTCCGCTTCAAGTCTAACAAACAGTGTCCTTCCTCCTTACCTCTTGAGGATTATTAAATGTATATGCTTGTTGAAAAGAAAAACACAAGTGTCCTTTAAAAGGAAGAACATAATATAAAGCGGACGAAGAACAAAATGTTATATTTTCAGTTACGATAACGACACATGACGTCATAGGGATAGTTTGTAAACAGTATTCATAGGCATAATTATTTTTAAATATAAACCGAAAGAGTTCATTAGTCATTTGATCGTCAAATTGAATTCAATGGGAACTCTTCAGATTACAAATGAATCCAATTGTCTTTCTTGTTAATAATAACGAAAATTTTTGGGTGCACATTTTCAGCTAACCAATGGCCACCACGGTATATTCTCGTTTCGTCGAAAAAATGAAATTGTAACAATATGAGCTAAAATCAAAGGGATCACATATTAATTGTGCTGATTGTCTTAAAATGTTCTTTTTCTAAATAAATTGATTGGAACGCTCAAGTTATTAAAGCAAAAGAAAATACTTATATACATATAAGGAGATGTTTAATCTTTCTATTTATGCTATATTTAATTTAAATAAAGAATAATGCCAACTATTGTTGAAAGTAAGCGTATAAAATCTACATTACTTCTCGATAATTTCCGTTATACCCGAGATAAAATTATCTTCACCTGATCGGGCATTACTTTTGATTAGTAGGGAAAACATCTTATCAATTGATATATTCTATCTTCCATCAATTAATTAGGATTCATTTTTTCGACGAAACGAGACCTAACCCATATGCTTATGTATATACGAAAAATCGTTAATGCAAACAGTTTTCATTGCTAGGTCTCGATTACGGAACATGGTATGTAGAAAAAATTGTTGTTTGAGTGTTATTACGTAATATCTACGTAATAAATAAATATAGCTTTTTTAAAAAGTACATGCTGACAGATGTTTTTCTTCTATCGTCATCAATGTGTATTTCATCATATGAATTATTTTTCTTGAAATTGTTAGATTAATTCATAAATACGACTGCTCTACCCAAAAGCTTGTACGTCAATCGTAAACTTAATTTCTTTATGAAACTCTTGATTCGAGGTAAGTTCAGCTTTTCCGCTATTAATTAATATTCAATATTATCATTACGATTAGATATTCAAACAGTGACTCACGAAACAACCGACTGTTGTTCAATATTCTATGTTAAATATTTCATGCCCCTCTGGTTCCTATTCTACAAGATCATCTGTCAAAACGCGCAACCTCACCACGACACAAAAAAAATAGCAGAAACTCAAGTATTTCTTCAGTTGCTAAAAATAAATAACAATACAACACAAACATGACCATGATAAATATTGATCGTCGAAAACTCGACCCATTCGATCGTTATACAATGCATAGACTTGTAGTTGAAGTTGAATATAGACGAAATTGTATGAAAACTATTCTGATCAATCTATCCGCCATTGCCAAGGACGTCTACCGTCCACCAATTTGTAAGAGAAAAACAACGAAAAATTTTTTCTTTGCTTTTTGATAAAACGAAAATAACATTCTTCTTTTTGATTATCAGACCTGGCCCAATTTATTTGTTATAAATTAAGCGCACCAGTAAAACAGAATAAAAAACAAGATCGATATTTTGTTAATGGAACACATGATTGTGAAAAATTACAAAACTTTATTTATGATTTTATTGATCGATATGTGATCTGTTCAAAATGTGACAATCCCGAAACGAAATTAGTATGCTTCACATTTTTATAATCAAACGAAATACGACAGAACGATGAGAACTAACACAAGTTGAGTGCAACTTCTTTGATAGAGAGTTGGGAGATAGTCTTGCGACGGGCTGAGATAAAAACGGTTGACCCTGCTCATGTTGTAAGATATCACATGGAATATTCTTTTCTAGAGTGTTAATAAAGATCAGCAAGGTGATGTTGCAGTTCATCAAAGCTGTAATGCATGCGGTCATTCACGTACAATGGACAGGAAAGCAGATAGATTAACACAATATATTGCAAAGCATTTATTAAATGCTGTATGTACACAAAATAATAGTTTTTTCCTGACTAATTTGTTTTTAATTCAGAAAGCGAAAGGTGAAGCATCATCAGGAATAAAAAAGACAAATCGATCAAAAAGTAAGAAACATATCGATCCAGTAAACGCTACTGAATCTATTGGAGAAGCTGTAAGAAATTTCTGAACTTATGAAAATAATTTTTATAATTTGCCATTCTTGTAGAATGGCATATCAACATCGACAGATAGTGGGGATGATAGTAGCAGTCCAATCGATGATGATTGGAGTGATGATAGTGATCTTGATAAACAATTAGCTGAACGTTGTGATCAATATGGTCGTCTTGTTGAAGTAAACTGACTTTAACATAATTTTTCATTGATTCTAATTAGTTTTTTTTTTATTTTAGAAAAAGAAAACAGATCAAAAACTAAATGATATAGAAACAGTAAGGGACCTTCTTGCTGAAGCCGAACGTTTAGAAATCATGGAACAAGCTCCGTTTATTGTCGGACAATGTGTTTTTACTGAAAATATCCTGAAAGATATTGATGATTATAAACTTTTGTTCACCAAAGTAAATAATCGAATTCTTCTACTGTAACATAGAAACATTTTTTTTAATCATTAGTTATGTACAAAAAATGCCAAAGGGCAGAAATATTTGCTACATGCCATTGAAGCGTTGATCGGTGAACATGAAGAAATTCGTAAAAAGATCTTCAATAAGAAAACGATGTCAAAGATTCTATTGAAATTTTACGACGAAGACATTATCGAAGAAGATACATTTTATACATGGCACGAAAAAGCTTCGAAACGCTTCACAGATAAAAATACAGCTAAAGAAATTCGTGAAATGGCCAACGAGTTCGTTCAATGGTTACGTACAGCTGAAGAATCGAGCGATGAGGAAGATGATGATGACGATAATAAATTACCTGAACCACAAGTAAGACGAAAATTAATTCATGTTTTTTCTTTGACAACAATTGACTTTTTTATTATAGATCAGTTTTACACATACAGTGAATAAGCCTCCTGTTAAAGGCAATGGCGAAATAATTGATACCGAAAATATCTAACATTTTTTGCGCTGATTAATCTTTTATTCTCTCCTTCTATATTGTTTTTCTCACTGTTTGAAACAATTTATTTATTCAAGAAATAAACAAATAAAAATTAAGAAGAAGAACAAAAAATCGAAAAAGAATACTATACAATTGCTTCGGGTAATGATGAAGTTTTTTTTATTGATGCATTTCGCAAGATAGCGTTCTTTTTGGTTATATTTATTGGATGTAAAGTGTCAACAGATGGTGTATTGCAAGGATTACTATCTGTTTTCGTGTAGTGTGTGTTAACAATTAATTGTTGTGTCATAGTCCCATTACTATTCGTACTCGATGGTGATGATTCACCATTATGTTGACGTTTTTCAATATTTAATTGTGCATGTCCATTAAGACAATTATATTCACGTTTTCGACAGCCATGTCCACGTCGTGAGAATAGGATGCACATGAAAAAGTTTATCATTAAAAGAATAAGAATACTTAATGTTAATATGAATATATGTTTCGGATGTTTTATTTTAAAATGAATCGATTTTGTTTTTAATAGCGATCGATTTATTGTAGAATTATAGATGGACGTATTCGATTTATGTGATATTTCATATAGACTTTTCCATGCATTTAAGAGATCGATATGTAATGGTTGATTGAATAGGTTAGATATAAGATTGTTAAATAGATAATGAACATGCGCATGATGACCTGATTGTTGACTCAATTTACCGTCTAAATAGTTTTAAAGAAAAACATGTTCTTTTCTCTGAGCGATCATTTCTCAGTTGAGACTACGTAAATCCTAAGGAGGGTGTGTGTACGTTCATTTTATTGGTATGAAGATATTCGATAATGTGAAAGTGCTAGTTCACTGATGTTGACAATAGACTTGAAAAATCAACTGTAGAGCACTCGTATGGAATTTAACATTTTTCCTATTGGTTCAGCAATGGAAGAAATATTTAAAATGTTGCAGTGCTGAGTTTTTATCAAAATATTGTGAAACAAGATCTGAAAACGAGTTTGCAAATCCCTTTTTTCCTGTAGACACTGAAAGATACGTATTAAAAAAGCAAATTTATCGTGTTTCACATTTTAATCTCGAAAGGATTCCGCTGACGCTCATTCAATATGAACCGTGATTATTATCGACACCAGCGAACTAATATTCTCTTGAACAAATATTTTCTATTATTGTAATATTTCCGCTTGACAAAAGCTAGAAAAACATGACTATTAACTCACCTTTCAAAAGAATAAAATTCAATTCTGGCAAAATCGAATTCCATTTTTCATTGGTTTCACATTCAATTCGTTTACAATATGGTGATTTAATGTTGATATCGCTAATGATGAATTAAAATAAAGTCGTCTCTTGTGTTCTTTACTTAAAAAATCTAATCAACTCACCCATTGTGTATTAAATTAGCAAATAAATCCATCATATGCATACTTTCGATTTTATCGTTTTCAGTGGCACTTGAATATGTATCATTATAAACACTCATGGACGGTGCTAAAACATATCCGAATGTAAACGGTAATTCCGAATCATATTTATTTGAAAGTCTTTCTAAAGCATAGATTTTTCTTTGATTTGATATGTATTTAGCGTATTGAAGTACGGGTGCAATTATTTGCTGATGATAACTCAATGATTGTTCATCGAAATCGAACTGATTTGATGTTTTATTCCATTTAATATAAGCATAATTAAATAAATATTCGATAATATTATTCGTAATTGAATTTTTCATATCGATTTGTAATGGCAATTTTGGTCGTATGATTGACGAGGATGTTGTTATAAGTATTTGAAGATTTTCTGGTAGAAGTAAATGAGCTTGTTGAAAAAATTTAAATCGTAATGAATTTAAATGATTATCATTATTGAAGGATACTGGATAAAATGGAAATGGATTTTCAAGTGGACAAATATAATTCATATATCGATTATCATTTGAATAAGTTTTTAATTGTAGAAAATCATTTGTTGTTATTAAACTTTGATTACGAAGACATTGTGTTGTTGAACACGATAGATAGGAAAGAATATTTGATTGGTGTGAAGAAACCTCTTCGAATGTTGATGTCATATATGGTGATAGAAATGTTTGTTCGTTTAAAATAAGACGATGAACAAGTGGTTTTCGTCGTTTTACTATTCCGGTCCCACCTGAAAGTTAATCTCAATTAATGATAACAAAATAGATGATCGATTCAAACAACGAACTGATTATGTTTTCACAGTTGAATATAATTCAAAAGCAGTAACACAGAAAACAAAAAAGTAGGTCAGAATTCACGTGAAATCTTTCTCCGTTTAAAAAGTCGATCATAGGTATTTTAGTCGCTGACATTTTTGACTTTTCTATAAATATTAGTTGGAAACGTTACAATCTCATTCACTGAAAGAGCATCTACGAATTTCAAATAAAAGAATGCATCAATTGCACAACTCTGCCGAATATTGAAATCTATCATTTTCTCTAGTGACAAAATTTGATAGTAATCAATTTTATTGCCGCTGGATACTTTTGGCACAGGCGAATGTTTATGTACTTCAATTTTTACAGATCATTCGATAGGTTGGACTTGACCATGGGAAGAAAAACAAATGTTTTCTTAAATTTCAAATAGCTGACGCCTCACAATTGCTTCTTCTAGATAATATCACCTTATGCTGCTCATAATTGCCTACACAATTTCTTTACATTGCCTTTCTTTCTTTTTATCAATGATAATCGTGAAAAATCCTTGGTTTTAAAGCTTTAAAACAAATATACAAACCATTAACAGTTTCAAGCATAACAACCAGACTAGCCAATACAGCCCCTGATCCTGTTCCATAGAGAGTAATTCTATCCGGATCACCATTGAAATTTGTCACATAGTTTTTTAGCCAATGCAAAGCTGTATATATATCTTGCAATGCATAATCACCTTTGTTTTCACGTGATATATAAAGAAATCCTATTGACAAAAGGAAAGAAAAATAGATTATAATCGTTTTAGAATATTTAATTGATGAACATCAATCGTATATATTAAAAAGATCAAATTTCAAGTATATTTACAAAACCAGAAGAAGATCAGTTAAAGCATCAAACAAGTTCATTTCTTTTCTTTTCCATCTATCCGAGTGTGTGAACAACTGCTGTGACCAGTTAACAGATCAACATGAAAATAGTGATGGCGGGCATGTAAACATTCTTATCGTCTTCTTGTCAAGTAGAGCATCGCAATGAAATAGGATTTGTTATGTATTTTTCATCTTTTAGTGTGTGAATAGAAGTAATCATAATTGATGATAATTATTAGCTTATTTTGCCTGCAAAGAAATTTTTTTTGTTAAATGTGAAGTCACGCTATATTTTTCCAAAGTTGATCATAATAAAAATCCTGATTGATTTTTTTTGTGTTGAATATTATAAGCTACCCGTAATTGAATGTTGTTCTAGGCAAATACTAATATTTTTTTCTTTCGGCCTTTCGATTGTTTGATTACAAGTATAGATGATGAATGTGTTAGTTTGCCAACTGTCCTGATTTTGCAACAGCAGAAGGAGAAAAAAAGCCAGAATAATTTTGATTAATGAATCTTTTTGCCTTAAGCTCATATTCGATTATCCTTCTTCATTAATCTCTGATGACTTTATATATAAACATATGTATCGGAAGCGTATATAGGAAAATTATGATGACACACATATGAAGTTACATCATAGAATGTTCATATTCAATTAAAAAATTGTTTTAATTTCGCTTATTAAAATAAACAAATACGTCATTTAAAATAGTAGCTTTGAAGAAAAAAACTCGAGCGAAGAACGATATAGGACATGTATGCGTATAAATTTAATAGATTCTCATTTACATTTGATTCTCAAGTAAATCTTTCTTCTTCAGTCGTCATAGACGTATTCGTTCATCCAGTTGAATAACTGTTTCTAATAGACTGAAAAAATATTAGACACTCTTCACATGGTGAGGGACAAATGTGAATTGATTAACTATAATTGCCACCCGCTGAACAAGACTAGTCTAGAATGTTGTAGAGCGGAAATGGCAATCACTAATCAGATGAACATAAACAGGAAAGAATAGAACCTTGATCAAGCTCACTATCACTAAGCTAAATTGTTATTCATCCATGGAGAAAATGAGACTTTGATCAGGAAGTTCTTTTCGTTTTTTTTTTGTTGTTCTACCTACCAAATGGACCGAGTCGATAGTTAATTGTAACAACAATCGTTTTTGTATAACTAGCAAATATAGCTCCATCAAATGCTGCACCTGTACTCATATCATAGCCGTCCCCATGAATAAACAGTAGTACTGGAAGACGTTCTAAAAATTACAAAAACAAGACAAAGAAATTTCATATAAATTTCCACGAGATTAAATGTTCGTATATTTAATATTCTGCTTGTCATCAATAGAGATTGAATATCTTTCTATTGTACTTTATTTTTTGAGTTGAATACCTGACGGGATTAGCACGATCTTTCTCTCATGTCAACACTATCATCAATATGTTTGTGATCAAGCTGTTCTTCGTAATGTAACTGTATCATTAAATATGCATACAGAAAAAGAAAACAAAATTCTAACGTGTGTCAACAATGTCATCGTTCTTCAGTAGGTCTGGTTAGTGTGCATGGCGATCTCATACGTATATATACATATTACTGCTCGATGAGTTGTCGGGACTATTGATCATTGAACACAAAATTTATTTCACCTCATTAGACAATATAACCATTGTCTAATAGAGTAAGAACTGTTTATCTCAGTGATGATACAGTAGATTAATTATCAATAAACCGAATCAAGTTCTGTTTTATTTTTACCTTTAAAATTTTTTATTTGTGGTTGATAAATATTCATATAAAGACACTGTTCTTCATTTTGTTTTATAATATATTTTAATAATTTCGGATAATATTCTTGAGCAAATTTTCTTGTACGTATTCGACTTAATTCGCTTTCATTTTTCCATATATATTGTGAACAAGCGGGTCCAAATTCAATTTGTTTATTTACCCTTGTATATTGATGTAAATCGAATCGTTCTTTTGATGGTTCAAATCGTCCATTGTATAAGCCATATTGTATGCCCAGAAATGCTTCCACATTAATAAGATTATATTTTTTATAATATTCATTATCGTAATCGATATGTATACCGCGTAAAGCGCCTAATTTGGGTATCGTTAAAACACGATCAGATAAAGAATATCGAACATTATTAAGCGTGAATAATAATGATGAAGCTGATGTTGCATGTAACAGCAGGGTATGATGATAATAGACCAAAATGATCAGTGAGTAGAACATGTGTATGTCGTGTTCAATTTAAACAATCTTCAATATATAGAGAAGCATAATAAATTACCGTCATCATTATCCTGAATATGTATGTGATGCAATATCGTCTTCAATCGGAAAAAAATGATACTCCCGTTTGTCTCTTAGTATACGGAACCAACCGTGCGATGTGTGTATATTATATATGTATGAGTGTATGTGTCCCAGTAAGAAGTGAATATGATGAACAAGAAAGAAAAGAAAAGAAAAGAAGTGTCCACTGAACAGAAGGAAGGAAGAAAAGAAAATTGATCATTTCTCTTTCTTTTTCTCTTCTTAAAAAAATGTTATTAAATAAAACCGGGTTTTTTCTTCTTCATCGAATATGCGCTTAGGGAAAGTTTCTATTGGACTGCAAGTAGCGATCATCTGTTCAAATTCATATATATAAATATGTTTTTTTGCTTCATGTATTTCTACTCGTCATCTATTATTTATCATGCTTCATCTTTTTTTCCTTCTCAATATGTTGTTTATGATTCTCCTTGGCGAGAAAAAAAGAAAGAAAAATATTTGGTATTAAAGTTTTATTTTCTTGATTGTTACATTAAAATAGGATATGATTAACATCGTCCTGTAAAATAAGCGGAATTTTCATTAATAATCTAGACACGTATCTATTCAAGTGGATTCTTTTTTTTTATTCGAATAAAAATAAGATCTTATCGAATAGATCTTTTACTACATAGTCACTGAGAAATTAATGATAAAACAAAATTTGACTTTGTCTTTTGCTTCGGATGAGTCTGCACCGTATACTTCATCGAGATGAAAATCGTTTATTGTTTTCTCTCTTTGCTTTTGTTTATGAAATGCGTAATCATCGTAAAAAAAGAAGAGAGAGAGAAAGCTTGAAGAGTTTTACAACAATCAATGTCTAGATGATATGTTCATTGTTATTACAATTCATACTAGCATATGTTGCCATCATTGATAATGATCGAGTTTTGTCTCTTGATTGCATTAGATCATCAGAAATCAGTGTTATTGTGAAAATCAAACTTTTATGAGAATATTATTGCCATGACAATATTTCATGTGTAACATAATTTCAATCAGAAATTGATTCGGAATAAAATTCCAAAAAAAATTCCTACTATATCATTCAGGTTTTTGATTTTTCTGTTCAAATATTGAAGTAGATTTATTTACTAGAATGAATTTTAACGTGTTTCATAACATGCCAGTGAACTAAATAGTATACATAATTCTTCCGTTCTACTTTGAGTTTTATTAATAATTTAGTTATATATATATATATATATATATAGTATTAGGCCATAATTTCCGTATGAAAATTACTTTTCGCATGCCAATATATGTACATTGTCTTTTATGCTAATCCAAAACATCATTTTGTCTTACTCCTCTAGGTTTCCGATAATAAACTGATGTACTCAACTTGAGAAATAGTCTCGCACCTGTAATCTTCACATATGCATCTAGACAAAATCGGAAATTGCTATCTTATTATACCATGCAAACATTCCAAAAACGGATGTATACTTTATTAGCTGTACTATTATCAAAAGAACATCAAAAAAAGAAAGAAAGAAAAAAACTTTACATAACAGTCTATTAAAATACTTTATTTTCTTCTGTTATTTTAAAATTTTGAAAGATAGTTTTAATAGTTTCCATTGCTTGCAATTCACTTGAATTGTGGCTGATTAAACGTAGTAGAAAAATTCCATCATAGGTTAAATAATTTATAGTAAAATTTTCAATATAATCTCGTTTGTTATTTTCGATCAATGTTGTCAAACGTTTGACATAGTTAATTCTTTGACTTTGAAGTTGTTGAAAAATTAAAACAATAAAGCTTATGATATTATGAAGAATAACATAACTAAACCAGAATGATAATGCTAAAAAAATTTTTTCATTTAAAATATTCACCGGTAAAACACATTGGAGTGTATACCGATGTATTTCAGCTATTTCACGTATAGGTACATCACATAATGTAACACGAGGAAAATACGGTGAATCAAGAAGAGGATTTCCATAGCGAAATATTGATTTTATTATGTCAATATCAAGAAACCAGGCGTTACCGCGATGACCAAGTAAAGCATTGAGTAGGTATAGTTGTAGAATAGAATTTATTAAATACATAAAACGTGTTAAGAAATATAGAGAAAATAAATAATTTCCACGATGTTTATTCCGACGAACGTATGCTTGAATATGAATTGAAAATTTTGAACGTTGATATGTAAATGTTCGACAATAATGTTCGAGCATGCCCGAAGCCATTTCAGTAGAATTTTTTGTTGAAATTTGACTTTTTTTAACTAGATTTTGAATATCAATACCACAATGAGCATTGAATGAACGCCAAAATAATCGAGGAGCATAGAATCCTAATGCCATCAATAATAGTAGAATAGGCACCCATTGATAATAGCCTTTGAAAACGATAAATCAATTTTTACTATTATACAAAAAATATTTTAAATAGATGAATCAACAACACTTAAGAAGACTTTCGCCTATTTTTTTAATCGCTGAAAACTTTCGATTAGATGCTGTCGAATGTTTCATTGAAGTAAAAGCAAATAACGTTCTCTTTTAGTCTTGCATATTTGCTCTTGATATAAATTTTCTTAATCAATAATTCTATTGCTCTTTTCGAGTAAAGGAGTGCAGAAACAAATTTTCTCTAGTAGTCAGCTGAGACGAAACTAAACAGTTGTTTAACATTAGAGTATAAATTTATAACAAAATTTCTTCTCACTTTTAGGATACTATGTTTTAATTCAATTCGCTAATCACAGCGACATTAAGAACAAGCAGAGATATCTTCTCTGTTATAGAGTTATTGCAATGGCAAGTCTTTTTTTCTTTGGTTCAGGTTTCTATTTTGAACAAAGAACCTATTTATAAGCTTCATCTTCGCACCGTTAAAGCTGCTACCAGATATAAAATGTCCACATGATACTTTTTTTTTATTGTACGAAATGTAAATTTTGACATTAGATCGACGCGTAAGACAAGGTCTCAATAAAAAGCTGTGCAAAATGATATGAATAAAGTCAACGGTATTTACAAATGTTTTGAGCTCATGTATTCAAAATGGATTTACGAATCGAAAAATTAAAACAAAAGTAAATATTTACAAACCTATTTGAGCTTGTCTTCTATCTTCATCGGAGTGCGGTGGTGTTACATTTGAATGTATGTAATATGTATTAGCAATCCAACAATATCTTTCTACATATTTTGTATAGCTCGCATGTTTAAGTTCGGCTGGTAGCCAACACGATATTTGATTTGAAACAAATGGTTTGGTTGATGTTATGAATACGCCACAAAGTATAAAGCCAACTGTATAACGATGATTAAGTCTATCAACGTGTTCATCATCATTATCTGACGCTCGAAGACGTGTAACTAATGGCCATTTGAATAACTCATTAATTAATGAACCCATTCGATTGTTGGTTTTCTATTTAAAATTTATTTTGGCAAAAATACTTTGCAAGCTGCTTTTATCACAAATCAATGATGAATACAAGAAAACGAAATGATGCTGTAGGAGTGATATAATGCGGTTAGCCTTTTTCTTTTCTTCATTTCTTTCGCTTCTTACTTTTAAATAGGACAAAGAGAACGTATGTGCATGTAGACATCGGTTTCAAGGATAAACATAAAAAGGACATGTTATGTCAATATGTAAAGGAGTCAGATAAATTTTAACATTCTTTATCATCAATAACTATAAACACAGCTATACCTTCCTCTCTCGTTTATTCGAAGTTTTCATCCAGAAATTAGTTGGATTCAAAAACTTCTTAGGCAGTATTTCCAAGAAATTACGCAAGGATAAATAGAGATTTGATTAGATGTAGAAAATAAAAGTATTGAAGTCTATCAATACCAGCGTTCTAGAACACACCATCGATAAGGACCAACATTTACTTTTTAAGGTTATTTTTTTTTCATTATGCTGTAATCGTAGTCGAAAATCAAAATATTGATTGATAATCAAGAGGAGGATTAATACAAGTTTTATATGAAATTTGAAATGATACACAAAAAATCTCTAGAATAGACTTTTCTGCTATAAAATTTCAAAAATATATTAGTAATATTAGAAATGATTTCATTGGCTTTTATTCTATGAAAACGAATAGATAGGCTAGCTTGTGACACATTTAGATTTTCTACTGGAGATCGAAAGAGAAAATATTTTCCAATCTATAGACTGATCTTGCCATTGTGTTGTATCAAATCAAGAATATAGAATAGTCGGTGTACGATAGGGCCCGTCAGGTAGGATTACATGGGACAGCGGCGGATGCAGAAAATCAGTAAGGGGGTGGCATTCCTGGTCAAAAATGGTTTTGGAAGCATATTCGAAGCAGTACGACTCTTTTCTGTTTCATTTTTGCTGGGGAAAACCGAAAACATTTTTGTAAGGGAAGTGACCCGAGCCGGTGAGCCGAACTGGTGGACCTGCCAGTGCCATGAAATACCCAGTTATAATTTGAATATACCTGTGGGTGGGGTGGAAGCCTTTCTAGTAATCAAAATTTTTTCAGCTCTTTCTAGCGAAAATATCAGATTTCGTTTACATTTTACGCTTTTTCTGTAAGATTTTCTTGAAAAACAACATTAACTCTCCCACCCTCAACATTTGTCCTTCGCGTGGGCCCAGCATAGGATCCGATCGAAGCATTTCGATTGTGGTTCAAAATTGTCCAATCTTATTTTCCATATGATAATCGCGATAAGATCCGATTTTCATGCCATGGGTAACTTCTTTGGTGTCTCGCTGTTTCTAAGGAATTTACTGCATAACGTTTCACTTTGACATGAGAAAAAAATGGACAAAGAATAGAGTGCTGAGATAGAAACTATTATATAAGTATATATAAACAGGTGAGTCTGATTGAAAAACGAATCCTTTCTTCTAAAACATATAAAATCAGTAGTCTTGAATGTGGAAATTTAACAAAACGATCAATATTCTGTTTGTTTTATATTTGGTAAGCAGTCGAAAGACTATATGCTTTATTGGTCACTTCGTCATCGTTGTACTTTCGCATCATTATGCTAGTTTTGACGCTACATCGACATTTTGAGCCACATTTTATCATTATATTAAATCTAGACATCATCTGCATTACTTTTTATATTGCACTAAAATCCACTGTATTTCCTTTGAGGAGCCCATCATTTTAATAAAATATTTCAGTTATCATAGTTACTACTTATTTTAATTTACCCGTCAGATTGTAGCCCTTTTCACGCTCTCTCTGACGGTATGTCAACATATGAGAAAACCTACTGAATTGAATTTGACATCGTCGGCATATCATACAAAAGTTCTAGTAAAGGTGAATACCGATGATGATACTTCTCGCGAAAGACTCAGATAATAATGTCGGTCCACGCTCATTTATATATCATTCGATAGAGAATTTCGAGATCTATCAAACGATTTTAAAAAATGTAGGAAAAAGACTGGGTAACGATAAAATGATCTTACACCCACTATACATGGATGAAAAAAATATGCAGTTGTTGCTCATGACGAGTCTGATGTGATCAATAGAAAAACTTCGATCCACGCTCAGTGATGTATCATTCGATAGAGAATTTCGAGATCTATCAAATGATGATAAAATATTTACGAACAATGTGCAGAAAGACAGTTCCGTTTCTTTTATTGTGATTTTTGTTTTCGTCACTTCTTTTTCCTTGGTTCGATATTCCTATTTGTATTTACCTATATTGGTGTTAGTAGCATAGATGAATAAAGGGATATATCTTTTTATGCAGCATACGCTTTTTTTTCCAATTGAAAAACATTTGTTGAAAACATTACTTTATTACGAGATGTATGTACTATCGGCTGTATAGTGTTTCGCTTTACTAGTTGAGTCATACATGGTAGAAAGAAAATTTTTCATGATGCATTTCATTATATAGTAATGCTTAGTTTTTTTGGTTTATGCACGTTTTATTGTCACACTCGGGAGTGCTTACAAAAACAGGGAAACATGAAGGGACGGGAGAGATAGGAAGTAACAAGCAACAAAGGGAAAAAACAAAAAAGAAAGGAATAAAAAGGAAAAGAACAAAAGAACAAAAGAGAAGAACATGTATAAATTACAGTAAAGCAAATGACATCGGTAACAAGATGGACAGAGAATACAAGTAGT
>CAJNYU010004459.1:0-81090 GCA_905331475.1 Rotaria socialis | reverse complement strand
TGCGATGACAAACCCTTCGACTCATATACCCTCCATAGGGTATATGACACACGTATAAACCCTTCAAGGGTTTATAGAAAAAAAAATCAAGGGCAAGCGTTCATTATTCTGCCCTTTTTTTTACAGTGTAGTACAGTTGTTTTGTATTCACCAAAGTAACTCGTATAAATTATTTACGTTTCTTTCATCCAAGGAACGGTATCACATTTTAAGATATAAAGCTCTTCGCTGTTGACTTTTATTTCCTACAACAGTGCTCTGAAAACTTTCATCATTAAGAGTATGAAAAATATTCTAAAATTGTTAATAGCACTGCTTCGGTTTCGCTATGAGCAATTTTTTCTTGCTTACCGGCATACGAGCAACTGTAGATGAGTAAACGATATGTTCTCTTCGTTTAACTTGAGTTCAATCATTCATCATTGAATGAAAAATGCTGATGGATATCCATAATTGCACAACATCAGTGTCAATATCACTCTTTCCTAAGACTGAGTGAAATTTCTTTCTAACAAAATCATAAAGACTATAATAATGTTAGTATGATATTTTAAACATGTCTTTGTTTTGTGAAACTTTAGATTAAATACTACCAAGCATTTTTACGACATTAACACAAACTTCAGCGAACATCAATTCATTTGGTAAGTCTTATATGGGTTTACTTCTTCGAATGAATTCAATTATGTTGTCCCTATTTATTAATTATGATAATATTTCAGTACATACAGACCCGTATTGATGTCAATGCATCGTACACTCTCACTCACATCCATATATGTATATATATACCCTAACTATCACCCTTCTCCTCACCCAGGAACCCGATCGATCCATCCTAATCCCCTTAGGGCCCTATTAATAGATCTCAAACCAAGTCGAAGAAAACGGTCCGTAAACGACAGAGTCATGATTTTGGCGACGGGTTTCGTATCTTTGTTAAGATAGTACTCTTGAGGACTTGTAATGAATTTATCTCTTCATAAGCAGTAATAAGTCGTTTTTTTTTGAAAATGAGATGACGAAGACCATAGTCGAAACAGAACAGTCATCATCATAAGTAAGTAAGATCAATCGCCACTATGGAACTGTGAAAATTAATAGGCGAAGAAGGAAGAGAGATGATTTAATGAATCCCAAGCAGCATACCTTCTTGCCAACTAGTTCTTTCTTTAGGTGTTAAATATTGATCAAACCGATTTTTACACGATGGGTGTGGGTGTTGGAGAAGACCAATGTCCACAACCATATACACCCACACATCGGCGGACCACCACGAGGCAATTGGTGGCAATTGCCACACCTGAGAAAAATATTGTCATACGTGAAAACAATATTAATAGTGTATATAAGCATCGGTGAACCACCACACAGCAATTGCTACACCTGAAAATATTATTAATCTCATATATCTATCTGTATAGATACATACGTCACTTTTTAAATATATCTTTCTTGAAAAAAAGCTAGGCATTACTATATATTGCCACACCTCCATACCAGACGCTGACCCGCCAATGCACCCACACCCTGAAGTGATATATATATTTTCTTTCCTGCAACGTATTATATATTGTAAATTGTATTCGATACGAAAAGTCCCTTAGACAACTGCCGGACTTTTAGCAAAGTGGACTTTTTTTGGACCTTTGACATTGCTGTCATAAAGAGTATCTTGAGTTTTGGTTCCTTTGTGCAATATTTTTTTCTTATAAATTCCTAGAACGAAAAGACTGATATTTATTATGTTAGCACTAGATGTCTAGATCTACTCTACACTAAAGTTTGAGCTTTCGGCTTCTTATCGTTGCAAAGATACAGGTATCACCAATATTTAGGGAAATAACGAATGCGTTTTAGAAATAGCGAATGAGAAAGATTAAATGGTGGTGTTTTGCATTTCAATTTTTAATCACTTAGTATGCTGTATTAACCAAAATCAAAATATACCACAAAATACAACGAGAAACACTCTACAATTTACAAAGAAAAGCTTATTCTAATTTTGTACCTTTTACTTTAAAAAAAGCAAAATTCTTTGAGATCGATTTTCTATGCCGCGAAGAGATCATTTATTGATCGCACAGAATTTTGTTTATTTTGAAAAATAAATGACATATACAAAATGAATTGGTATATCTAAATTGTAGAACTGTTCATGTTCATGCTTCAGCTTGCTGTATATATTTTTTTCCTCTGAGCAGAATGTATTAGGTGATGGAACAATGCAATAAGAAAGAACGGATTACTCGTGTAGAAAAAAGAATTATCTTTTCGCAGCGTAAAAAATCGATCTCACAGAATTTTGCTTTTCTTACAGCAAAAGGTACAGAATTAGAATAAGCTTTACTTTGTAGATTGTAGAACTTTTCACCCTGCATTTTGTGCTATATTAAATGATTGAAGATTGAAATACAAAACACGCCCATTTGTCATTCCTCACTCGCTTTCTCTAAAACTTTCTCAATTTTTTCTTAAATTTTGGTAATGCTTGTATCTTTGCAGCATTAAGAAGCAGAAAGCTTAAACTTTAGCGTAGAGTAGATCTAAACATACAATACTGATATAGTAAAAATCAGCTTTTTTGGTCCTAAATATATATGAAAAAAATATTGCACAAGGGGATCAAAACTTATGATACACTCTTTATCTATGAAAAACGATCTGTGTCTTGATAGTTCGGTATCTCGGAGAGACTTTGTTCAAAACTTCTGAAATTTTCTATATAAGCTAATGTAGCTAAGGTCTTTATGTGGACAAAGTTTCAAGTCAAAAATCGAAAGTACAGCTTTGCTGGAAAAGTGGGGTGCTGTGGAGAAAAATTCACTAAAAACTTGATAGCTCGCCAGGAACACACCATGGGCCCGAATCCTTTTAGGATCTTTTTAGTCTCACTGTGTCCTACTCGTAGCCAAAATATGGGCTCGAGAGGCGTCCGACAGTTGGATATGTTTCCTCGTAAGAAAACAAACTAGGGAAAATACCTAGCAGAACGAAAGAAAAATATAGTGAATAACATATATATAGAACGGACACACATATGAATAATCGTTATACTGTGATTCACCTTATAGCACGTTGTAAGTACGCGCCATAACAGATTCTTTTTTTTCTTTTCTTCTTTACGGTTAACAAATGTTAAGTAAGCGATAGTTGTTCTCACCTGTGTGTAATTAAGTCAATATACAGTAAAGCATGACGAAAAAAACCCAGTACTAATACATAGAATTACGCATCGCCATTATAAATAATCTGTTCCCTTCTTTGTTCTCTAGAGTAGAGGCTACAAAGCAAATAAAGCGTATATTCATTCGTTTCCAACATAAGTGTAAGTGTTTATTAAAGTCAACACAGAAAAAAAAACACTGGAAAAAACCACTGATAGTAGACAAATATAAGCAGAGCTGTTGTGACTGAACTTTCATACACATTGTTTGAAAAGAATATTCTGATCGCTTTTTAGAAGTTTCTAGTTAATTGAAGCAAGTGAAGCTGCGTTTTCTATTGGTTCAAACGTTTTATTATATGAAGAATGGATCAAACAAAATCTTGTCAAGAGTGTAGACATTCTATAACTGAACGTGGTTATAAATGTGCAGATTGTAGTACATTTCTTCGAAAAGAAGTTTTCTATTGCCAACGTTGTTTTACCAGTACTGAGCACGAAACACTTCAGCATGACACAATTTCTGTTGACTATACTCAAACTACAAATACGCAATTAATTAATTCAATCATTGCTTTTGAAAACCTTCATCTTGCAACGACCACGGACGAATTGAAGCTTTTCCCGCATGATGATCAAGATTCTGCTATATGGAAAAGAAATAATTTCTCAGAAATATCTTATATATTACCAAAAGAAATACCGTTTAAGAACGTTATTCCATTCGTCTGTGATTATTTGCGAATGAATAATTCATTAAAATATCTTATTGATAAATTAAATTTAAAACTATGTTCTACTGATGTCATCATTTTGATTCTTAAATACACCTCGTTTGATATAAGATTACTTATTATTGAACAACTTTGCATATTTCAACGAGCTATTCCCATTTATTTTGGAGTTCCAAGCCTTGAGAATTTTTCGATGAAATATTATTTTTTAATGCAAGAAATGTCACATATTCTTCTTCCATATAAATATCAAAAAACTCCATTCATTTTATCATTTGGTACTCAATCGTGCAAAGGAAAAACATTATTATTAAATACAATACTTAAAACAAACTTTGATTGTCATTATAAAGCTGAATTTAATTTTGAAGTAGCGTCAACTTATTATCATCATCAGCTAATTCAAGTGTTGCTTGGTCATCAATACGATACTGATAGAGGAAAGGATAATGAAATTACACGTGCCTACCAGTGTCACGTACTTGATCTACATGGTACTCATGATTGGAAACAGATGCCAAGCTTCTTTATTGAATTTATGAGTGTAATCATTATTCATATGGATATTTTAGACGCCAAGCACATTGATTCACTTCTATGGCCTACAGTTGTACTCAATCAAACGGCAACATATATAATATGTATCCATGGTGAAATTTCGGACTCTGATATAGAAGAACATTTCCGGCCACAAATTCTGAAGCATTTCGGATTGAACAAAAAAAACGTGCATATGCTTCGAGCTAAAGCAATTTTGCAAGAAAATAATAAAATTTTACAAACAGGAGTGCTAGTGTTATTGAAACAGGCTTCTAATCCAACGAATTCATTATTAAATGTCTCTGAACAATTGATACAACTACACAACATTAACTTATCAACTAGTATCGATACTTTGAGTAAAAGTAGACAATTGCTTGACGAATTTGATAGTATACTGAACATGTTATCAAGTGATGATCCAGCTCTCGATTTGTTTCCTCTTTCACGATTACGAGAGTTATCCGAAAAAGCAAATCTCTCATCCGTTGGCGAACAGCAAAAAAATCAACTAACACAGAAGCTCTATGATCATGGTTTGGACCATGCAAATACTTTACTGACTAAATTAGCTGAATTAGTCATTGAAGATAATAATGATATAGTTCTTTTTGAAAAGGCCATTTTATTATGGAATACAACTTTGTGGCATCGAAAACGGCAAGAAGTACAAAGATCACCCACATCAATATTACAACAGTTGGAAATGAGTAAAGAACGTTTTTTACGTGAATTTCAAGAAAGAAGTATGGAATATACAGATCGTAATGGTAGACTTTGTTCGTTTAAAGACACTATTCAAATGAAAACAGCTTTGATAAAAATATATCAACATTCATTTCGAAGTCAAGAATATATTGAAATAATAAATGCCACATCATCTACCATTTATCCAAAAATATTTCATGAAACATTTTCAAATATTGCAGAAGATTTAAAAGAACATTTTGTCATTGGAATTATTGGTGAACAAAGTGGTGGGAAAAGTTTTTTGGTTAACAAAGTTTTTGGAACTAAAATTGCTGAATCAAAATTTAAATGTACTACAGGAATTTTAGCTACTCGAGTAAATGTAACAGGACATGAAAGTGTGAAAAACATTGTTATTCTTGATACAGAAGGTCTTCTTGATCAATCTAAGAAAGATGCTGAAGCACAAATATTTGATCGTAAAATGGTTCTAGCAGTAATGGCTCGATCTCATGTTGTCATGATCAATATTACAAGAAATGTTAATAAAACCATGCAACAAATCTTGGAAATTGTTTTTTATGGATTAAATAAGTTGCAGATTACAAATAAGCCAAAAATGATTTTTCTATTCAGAGATCAAGATCCTAAATCAATGGGAGAAGCTGGACAGCGAAATCATGTTAGTGAAGTAATGAATGATATTAACACATCATGTAATAAAGTTAGTCTTGATGTACAAAAAGTCATAAATGGATTTGATATTCATGAATTTCCATCACCATTTGTTGATTTACTTGTTGGCGACCGCGAAATATCATTTTTCAGCAATAGCTTTTGTCAGAAAGCTTTGTCATTAAGGCTCAAAATTATTGATCAATTGGCCAATTTAACACCGTTTAATTCTTTTGACGAATGGCTTGCGACTACGTTAGATCTCTGGCAGCAAATTAATCATAATTCAAATTTATTTGACTATGAATCGTTGGTACATCTCACACTGGAAAGAGAATTGGAAATGTTTAGTAATCGTGTACTAACTGAAGCTAATCGCGAAATGAGAGAAATGGTAGATAGTTTAACAATTAACGCAAGAAACAGATCCGATGATAACAGCATTTTACATGAAATTGAACGAAAACTCATTGATACGAAAACTAAACTTGCTAATGATCTATTATCAAACCAACTAATCAATGAAAAAAAACGTTTGATGCAAAAACATAACCTTCAAGCATTCCCAGAAGCTTTGTTTGAAAGTACAAAGCTAAGAATAGAATCTAGCTTAAACTTGTATAAAGCTGATCATCATATGGCAGCGACACGACAATTTCAACAAGATGAATTTCAAAAGAGGCTGTCAGAAATACCAAAACAGTTGTCCATTAAAATTAGAGATATACAATCCGTTGTTGAAAATACTGCTCAATTCGAAGAATTATTTAATAATACTAGCGGGGTATTATTAGCAGAGTTCATAAATCTATTGGAAAATGATGTCAGGAAACAGTCTATTCCACTAAACAATACATTAATACAAAATTTCCTGAAACAAAATCAAATTGATCAAGTTGGTGTTACGTATGTCAAGAAACATATTAATGACTCATCTTTAACCGACATTGTTCGAAAAGTAATACTGAGAGAAAATCTGAGTCCAGTTGAGGAACAGTCATTAATTCCAGCAACTCAGCAAACAGCTTCATCGGCCATAGCAATTGCATCTACATTTTTTGGTAGTCAACATGGTTCTGGAATTTTACGAAGTTTTGCATCGTTTCTTTATCATAAACTTTTTTCTAACAAGCAAAGCAATAATAATGTAGAATTACAAATCGAAAAAATGCTCTCATTTTTAAAAGTTGAATACACAGTGTTACAGAATAGCCCATATTATGATAGCAATATGTTGCCTATTCCGGAATTGGCTAATGATTGTGTTCAACATATCAGAAACGCTATTGAAAAAAGCAATATTCAATGGCAAGAAATGAAAAACATATGGTATACATGCTATGGAATTATGCTCAACATTTTCTGCGATGAACATTACAACTATATCAATAAAAAGCTCATATCTGAATTTGAACAGGAAATATCTCGTACAAAAGAAGAAGTCAGACAAAATATTGTCAATGCTTCAACGGCTGAAGAACATGGACAAGCTGTAATGAAGCAAATTTGGACAATAATTCAAAATGACACACAAAAACAATTTCAGAATCAATTTGAAAGATTTTTCGTTACTTGGGATGAATACAGTCCTTCGATTGTATCCGAAAATTGTGTAAATCAACTGTTTAGATCAATCAACTATCAATTAATGCTCAATTATATTCGAAATCCAACCACTTTCATAACAGAATGGCTTCGTTCAGAATTTAATAAAACATACCAAAATAAGTTGAATCAAACAATACATGATCTCTCTTTGCATCTGGAAGAGACAAAAAGAAAATTCGATCGAATGGTTCTTTCCTGGGCTGCAGCTATTCAAGCTAATCCCTTGGAAACAACAGTTTCACAATTAACTAATTCACTGAAAGAATTTCTTTCAAAAGGAGAACATAAAGGAAATAATATTTCATTGACGGAACTAACAGGCGGTTTTCCAATTCTTGATTCTTCCATAATTAGAACAGTTCCAGAAACTGCCGATAAACACCGTCTTTTAAAAGCCATACAATTGGCGTGCTCTGCACTTTCAGCTGATGATGCCGATTACGTTAAACAAACCACTAAAAAATTAATCATTAATGAACAATACGCCAATCGTCTGTTTGATCGATTTTACAACAAAGCTAAAGGATGCGGAACACCTTGTCCATATTGCAAACAAATATGTGATAATGACAACCCGACGCACACTGAACACCGTACTGAACATCATCTGTTCTGGGTTTTTGGTGGATACAGAGCGAGAGATACTGAAAAGCCAAGTCTAATCTGTTGTACCTCTAATGAAGCATTCAAGAGGAACGTTCAAAGTTTAAGAGAAAAAGATACTTATTTGCCATTTCCAGACCATTTGAAACAATTTAATCCTACATGGAATATAATTAATAAAATGACACCATTACAGGACTTCCTGTTAAAAGCATATATTGCTTTAGAAGAAGAATTGGCACAATATTACAAATTTAACGGACGTGCCGATATGGAAACCAGAAAGAAGTTTTTACGATCTACAGTCACCGCCCATTGCTATGCTCTTCTTGTTGGAATTGATTATGAAAATACACCAAACAGCCTTCATGGCATTCCATCAAATGATGTTGCTTGTATCAAACAACAGTTAGAAATTTCTTCCATTGCAAGTCCCGAAAATCTTCATGTTCTCAAAAATAATCAAGCTACAAAAGGCAGCATTTTAAATAAATTTAATACTATTGTTAACAATATGGACCAAAGATCGACATTCATATTTTACTTTTCGGGTCATGGGGGTCGAACGGTAACTTCCGGATCTTATCTATTGGCATCCGATAATCAGATGTTAACCACTCGTGAGCTAGCAGCTGTTTTTGATAGAGCTATGACAACCAAAATAATAATTATTCTCGATAGTTGCTATTCCGGTGGTATGAGCAATGCATTCCGCTTTGATTCGAATAATTTCAAGCAAGGAATCCATATTTTATGTTCTTCTAGTGAAACTCAAGTGTCTTATCAATCAGTAAGCGACGGAAATGGTTTTTTTACAAAGCATTTAATAAAAGGATTAAAAGGAGAATTTTCTTGTCAAACCAATAATTGTAACGAATGCACAACAAGAACTGAAAATTTACAAAGAGCTGTTATACGTAAAGTTACTAGCACGGAACTTGCATCGTATTTAAATCATGCTATTAGTGGCCGTCAAAATTTTGCTTATTCGGTTATTAACGGATCTGATTTCGATATCAGTTTTCTCAACTAACAGTTCGCTTAATGTTTTCTAAGGATTTGATAGTTTAAAACTGTTTTATTCTTCCCAGTTCATTTGTCACTACCCTTTTAGTGTAACATTATTTTCTTCCTATAAATATATTATCTTCCTTTATCTTTCTCATAATCCCCGTCCTTCAAAGCTGTATTTTCCTGTTTTTCACCATGCTTTTGTATTGTCTGACCTACTGTCAGACAAAAATGTCCGTCTTCCTAATTGTTACTTTTACGTGTATTATTGTACATTGTTAAAAAGCAAGCTTCCCTACACATTTAGAACTTATATGTAGGTAGAATTTTTTTCAAATATCTTTACTCTAAATTATAATCACGAATTTGTATTCAATTAACAGTAAGCACATTTGTTACGCTCCCCAATAACCAGACGGACCGAGAGGCCAAGGGTTTATTGAAGAAGCCTAGTGCACGGACGAAATTTTAACAACACGCGCACACACTGATTTCTTGAGAGAAAGAAGTAAGACCAACTACAAAGAGAAAAACACATATAAAAGAAGAGAAAGAAAAGTGTGGATATCACCATGCCCCAAAACATCTTCGATGAGAGAGGGTGGGCCACGGCAATGATAGAGAACGGGTATGCGATCCTAATACCTCATCTTGTTAGAGAAAAAAGACCTTTAAGCGTCTATTAGAGAATCCCTTCTCGATGTTCTTTTTATTAAGAATCAAAAGAGATAACGTTAAGCGAGAGAAGAGAGGATATTATACAAGAGAGAATAAAGCATCAAGGAATGCGAGTTGAATAAACACATTGTGAAGAAAGAAGTGAGTCAAGGTATGTAAACATATGACTGTAACATATCTCCCCACCGACAGAAATGTGTGTCCACACACATTAAAAAGAGAAAGTAACAAGAACAAAGAAAAAACAACTGCAAAATAAACGTAAAAATGTGAATAAGATTTTGTCAAGCAATACATCGGGATTAGTACATATCGTCACAGAAAAATTCTTTTCGTTCTGTTCGTCCCTAAGTATTTGTCTCTGCTCTCTTAATGAATTATATTTTTGTGTATAACCAATGGAAATAACATAAAATAAATGAAAAATTGCAAGAGATGTGTACAATAGCGATAGATAATTAATTGTGTTAAGACATATAATTTTAATTCGGCGAAAACGATCAATACAAAATATTATTCTCATTTAATTGTGACATTGCTAAAGCTAATGAAGACTAATTAAATTTGTCGCTCGTTTGATGAATTTCAGCATGATCTAAAATTTAAAAAAAACGCTGCTCCGGCATTCTTAACTATGGGAACAAGTCAAATAAAAACAATACATTTCACTTCTAAATATTAACTTTCACTGCGCACTATACTCTAAAACAAATAGGCTTTTTTACAGAACCTAAAAAGGATCTTATCCTCGACACACGGTCAGATCCTTTTTTGGTATTGTAAAAAGTGAGGTTTCTTACCAACCCCCCTTCACGATAATTCAAAAAAAGGTTTCGTACCCAACAAAGGTTCCGTACAAAACTATTTGCACTAAACCTTCTTCCAAATTGTCTCACCACTCAAAAATTTCGTTTAACCCTGTGCTGCCGCCCGCGGTATGCACACTATTCGATTATTTCTCAAAACCCGAGTATGGTATACATCAAATGAATCAATAGTAAGATGAAATAGTCTACAGAGTAATTTTCTGCATTCAAGGAAAATCATTCTATAGACTATTTCATTCTACTGATGATTTATCTGATTTATACCATACTTGGATTTTCAGAAACACTAGAATAGTATGCATACACGCGGACGGCACCAGACGGTTAATGCCAACTCCACCCGTGATTTCCATAATTGAAAAAATCTAAAATACAGAAACGAATAAATATAATTATTTTATAAGATTAAACTTACTTCACTATTCTTATACTTGGAACAATCTATAATAAACAAATTAGCGAAAATTTATAATTACATAAAATCAGACATACCTAAAACTCCATACCTATATTAATCTAGAATTCCAAAAACGAATAATTCTTTGATTTGCTAAGAGAGAACTTACCTAAAACTGCGTATAAGCATCAACCTAGAATAAAAACAAATCAAATATATTAAATTATATACGATCAAACTTACCTGAAATTGCATCGTTGTGGCCTTCTATAATTAAACCAAACAAATTTCTGTTATTTTATGAAATCAAATTTTCCTGAAACCTTCTATATGAATGAATCAATAACAAAAAAAATATTCAATTTCATCACATGAAACTTACCCCAGAATTGAGGGCAGAATTGAAATAAAAAGTCTATCATGTGAAATTCGGACTCCTGATCGGCGGATTTTCTCAGCCATAAAAGCTCGGATAGAAAAACTGATAACGGATTTGGACTCTGGAACCCGATAAGCTATAGAAAGTTTGACATAGATAATAAACCGGTGAAAAGTTAAGTGCAAAAACTATGAAACCTTGAGAGAGCCTACGAAACTATCAGTGATTTAGTACAAAATATACGAAACTTTGACATGGATCATAAAGTGGGAGCCGTTCAGCTCAAAAAGTACGAACCCTCGAATGTTCTACGAAACCATCAATTGTATTCCAGAAAATATTCCAAACCTTTTGACAGTTTAGGGAACCATCAATGGTTCCGTGGACATATTACAACACCTTAAAGTCGACTAGCAAGTGTCGAAAAGTTCCGCACAAATAATACAAAACCTTTGAATCATCCACGAAACCAACAGTGGTTCCGTGGGTATATGACGAAACCTTCTGCCATTTCACAAAACTATCAGAGGATTGGTACATGACGTACGAAACCACAAACCACTTTACGGAACCTTCAAAGAGTTTAGGCACAAAATTGCGAAACCTGGTAAAATCTGCTGAACTTAAAATAGTTCTGAAAGGAGACCACGGAACGTTTTTCACTCCACGGAAGTTAAAATCGTTCTGTGGAGAAATGCGGAACTATTAAGGTTCGGTGGAGTACCGATTTTTTTTAGTGTAGGGAAAAGGCTGAGACGTTTGGCGACACATTATTCAAAATAAAGATTTATTCTGGCTGCCTCCAAGTGTGAGATTTATCAAAAATATCAGATTTTCTAGAAGAGGAAAAGTATCTGTTTTCTCCTTACTCACTCTTTGAAGTAACTGAAAAAAACGATGAAATGATCACCTTGACGGCACATGATAATTTGAAAAAACCGGAATGGATATCAAACTTCCAAAAGTTCAAGGCGATTGATAAAATGGACTATAGTATTCAATAAGAAGTCCTTGCTGAATGTAATAATTTGAAAATAACACTGAACAAATTTGTTATTAGAACGAAGAAGCGATCGAGTCTGTGATTGCCATATGGCCTATCTTCTACTCAGTTGACGAATATGTCTATACCTTTTTCAAGTTACAGCATCTATCTTTATAATTGTTATGTGTAACTCTTTCATGTTTTCTTTCTTTTCTATCATTGTATTTACTTATTTGTTGTTTGTTTGCTATTACTTCCCAGTGAAAAATATCCATCACAAAATCGTGATTATTTTTGATTGTGGTTGACCAAATCCGATTTCTCGAATCAAACTACCTCTTTTTGTAATATAATCCGATTAAAATCCAGTAATCAATTGAAATTTCAATCTTGGAAAGTCAAATTGATAGATTATCAATCGATTATTTCTAATTACTGCAATTCACCAGCTTGATCAATTCGATACAGAATCCGAAGGGTCCTACCAAGAGAGCGGCTTTTATTGAATTACCGGGCTGAGGAATCCGACAACGGGTTTGAAAGTCGAAATCAATATACTTTCCTACTATCGTTTTCGATCAGTTTCCAATAGGATCCGATCACCATCTCTACATTTTCTGTGCACAGTCAATGCTCCTCTATTGAACCTAATGCAAGCCACATCAGTATTTAACACTAAATTTTCGGTATGGGTGTCGGTGTTAATGCAGAGATTGCCTACACCCACACCCACACTCTTCACCCTACTTCTAATAAATTCATCTTAAAACAGACTCCTTATCAATCGAAATACATATTTCACAAATATATTTTCTAATCAACTCCTTCCGTACCTAGAAACCTACGCAAAAAACACACTCTCAATGATACAGGTTTGGTGAAACTTCCAACTCTTCCAATCCTGTTTTCAATTTTTAGCTTCTAATATCTCTATGCAGTATCTAAACTCCATTCTTACCTGGTGAGTCCCTTAAGCAAGGTCGAAACGATCGTCGTAAGTAGCTTGAAATTCACTTTTATATTCACACCCACACCCTGAACAAATTCATTTTTTGAAATCACTATTAAACAATTTTTATAGAACACAACTTTTTCTGCACATGCTAACCATTAGTAAGATACTTGAGGGTGTGGGTGTGGTTGTATCTGTGAGTTGATCGCACACCCACACCCAAGATTCCGGTCTAACGGTGATATACATCCCTTTCAGATCAAAAAATTTCGCCCGAAAAATAGGTAAACACTGACAGCACAAATATCAATAAAAGGCATCTAAGACCCAATGCAATGTACCAGAAACCATTCTATCATCAAGCAAATATTCAAATTAACCATAGAAAAACCAAAATAAATCACATATAAATCACCATTTAATTCAATTTAAATTAAACCAACAAAATGAACACACATTTTGCGAGCAACATCGATATACCTAAGATCTCGTGGTAGCTGTGCTCCCCCTCACACCCTTTAAAATCGAAATTCTATTAGTATCGTTGTTTTCATACTCACCCTCACCCTCACCTCTTTCTGCTGGATGTGAGAATTTTGAATATCTATGAAGTTCTACTTCTTATTGCAAATTTACCTGAAGAGTTCCTTAAGCAAAGACAAAAAACATCGTAACTAGCTTGAAATTATCTTATGGACTCACCCTCACCTCTCGCACCATCCTAATGAAGTACAATTCAATTAATCATTTATCGTTCCAATTCAAACTAACTAACATTGACTGTCACTCAGAAAATTAGTTTTGGGTCAGTGTTTTTTTTCGCGTTCCTACTATAGCAAATTATTTGTAGAGGTCTGTCTTCATCTCTAGGATTATTACCCCAAAACCAGTCTTGTATACATAAAATATAGTCAATAAGTTTATTTTATAGAAAAAAAAAGAAGCGAATGAGTTAATATAATTCATAACATAAACTCAAAAGAAATCAAACTCCGTTGTACATTTATAACAAAAAAAATTAGATAATTGATCATTCACAAAATGTAAAAAGAAAATGATACAAAACGGAATACAAAGGACACTTTTTAAATTGATATCTAGTAAGAATAATGTCAAGACTTCGTTCTTTTCAATGCTTTTCTGTTGCTATATTAGAGAAGATCTCGTACAAAAAAAACCAAAGAGAAAAAGCTTCTTGACAATGAAAGTAAACGACCAAATCAATGTATTTCCTATTGACCTTTCAATCGTTCGATGAGTTTACCCAATCGATTGTCATTATCAAAAGCATCCATTTCTTCGAAATGAACATGCGCAAGCTCCATCAAATTATCTAATGTCTCCTTTTTAATGTCATCAAGTACGATAGGATTTTCTAGCCAAACTTGCCATCGTTGATACTTATCACTATCTAGCATATTACATAAATCTCGATCAATATTACTTTGTGGACCATCTAAAACATGTTTTAACACATCGAAAAAATTTGAAAGCCAAAATAAAAGATGCCTCTCAGCATTAGGTTTCAATGGGTCAGGTACATAATCACCAGTACCCAGTGATAGAACAAATATATTATCACGATTTGAAGTTTGGCGACAAGCATAACCGTATGCATGCATGGCTGGGTTATTAGCTTGAAGTCCACCATCAACATAAACGGAATCATTCAGTCGGTAAGGTGGAAAGTATATGGGTGCAGCTGATGTACACATTAGAATATCAGTAAATGTATAATCTTTACTTGAATCCTCTAAAGCAACACTTCGTCGAAATGATTCTGTAGTATTACTCTCTGAATTAACTGTCGTTACGATAAGATCTGTGAGAGATTCCGATAAACGACTATCTTCGAAATATTCATTAAATAAAGACTTTCGACCCTCTTCAGTATACTTAGATCCCAATCCACACCAATATGATATCAAAGGTGCACGAGAAAAAACTCTGTTCGAATGATTTGTATACAATTCGACGATGTCCGTAGCCTTATAACGGGGTCGTTTCTTGTCAAACTTATCTGGTAAAGCGAGACCTGCAGCTACTATTGCGCCAGTTGATGTTCCAGCCATCATATGAAACATTGATGAGCTAACTAAATTTGTTCTTCGTTCTAATTCACTCATCCATACAGCTGGTATTAAACCTCTTATACCTCCTCCATCAATGGAAAGAACATTAAATTGTTCAAACTTACGTTCAACATGATTTAGACTCATTTTTTTGTAAATTTTCATTCGTTTATCAATGGTTTCATTCTTTAACTTTTCTACAAAAGCTAGTTCTTTCTGTGCATCAATATAATTGTTTTTCAAACTGAGAGCTTTTTTCAACGATTTAATAGCTTCATCGTAATCATGTAACTTACGTTTCAGAAGACCTAAAAGAAACCATCTTTCTGATGAATCACGATAATACGTTCTTTTTTCAAGATCTTTTTTCAAAACTTCCTCGGCTTTTTTGTATTTATTTAACATAATTAAGCAAGTAGCATAACCCAAAAGTGCTGCTAAGTGATTGCGATTAAGACTTAATACTTCAAAATAAATTTTCTTTGCATGATCCCATTTTCGTAATGCATCTAAATGATGAGTTTTATCAATTTTTTCGGCTTGACGACGATGGTAAAGGGCTATTTGATTTAATAAATCAGCCTTGACATTTCCGCCCTTCGCTAACTCTAACTGATAATAAATATATTTCAAGGAAACATCGCTATCCGCGAATATGGCCTTTACGGGTTGAATACTCTCGGTATCGCTCATTTCTTCGGTGACTGCATAAACTGAAGTCTTCACTGAACTTTTCGATTTATCAATTATTTCTTTTGTGACTACAAATATATCACCATGATCCGGATGAGATCTGATAGTACATGGTACAAAAACTATACTGTACAAGAAAGATAAAACTGGAAGATATAGAAAGTTTAATGAATATTTTCCTAATAAAAATGATTCTTTCCATTCATTGATACTTGGAAAATTTTCTTTTTTTATTATTTCTTTCATCAATGATGTCAATGGTTCAATACTTCTATTATAATTATTACAAACGTTTTCAACAAATTTCTTTTTATTCAATCTCAGAACGTTTCCCAAAACTCTATCTAATAAAACAAATTCATCTTTTTCATCTTGATTATCATCATCCAACGTTATTGGTTCACAATACGAAACCATCTCATTATTCATTAATATTCTGTCAATGCGTTTTATGCGAACGTCACTTGCTAATCGAAAGAATTTCTGACTAAGGAAATCTAATTCGTTTTTGTCTAATGGTTTGTGGTCAGTGTAACCAAATACACCGAAAATATCTGTTAATGCTTGTAGACGAATTTCAGTCACAGTACACATTTTCTCTTGCTGAAATGTTTTTCTTAATCCTCTTTTCAGCTCTTTAATCATTTTGACACTTAGTTCTAAGTTCTCTTTTCCTCCCATTATTATCAATGCAATGGCATAATTAACTTGAGCAACAAATCTCAAATAATCTAAACGATCACTACTATTAGAAACAATTAATCTTTCTTTGATGTACACAGTTGACACAGGATATATATAACTCGATGCTGTTTTTTGATAATCTTCTATATAACTTTCACTTTGAGCTGACAATTGTGATACGATTCTATTATCGTAACTGTTTGCTCGTTCAGTCAAATATGAATTATTCAAGACTTCTCGAAATAGTTTGCATGCACAATCAATAAAATCAGCGTACTTTGGTACTTGTACCGATACCTTTGGTGATAGATGATCTTTCGGTGTTATTTTGGGTGCCATGAGGAAAACTTCACCAAGTAAAATGAGAAAATTAGCAATACCTTCAGCTGAAAAACTGGAGCGTGAAAGCTCATGCACAATTACACTAGGTCGGACATCTAATATAATTATACAAGTACTACCGTGACATTCTTGTTTAATTCCTAGCAATATTTTGTTTTTAAAATATCTTTTGGTAAGACAAGAAAGAAAGTCATTGTATTGTCGCTTAGTATAGTAACCTAACGCTTCTCTTAAAATATCGTTTATACTTCCATGCACTTTAGGATTCTGAGTAGTACTAGATTGTTTTTTACTATAAAAGTTGTTCTCAAAGAAAATATCGCCAATTAAATATGAAATACCAATTCCAATGCTGCTAGACGTATCAATCCTTTTTATACCTAGTTGATTTTCTTGTTCATCTGTAAATGCAGGTGTGTTTGTAATAGTGAATCGCAAATCAGACGACAGGGCATCTCGGAATTGTTCCAATTTAATGGAACCGCGTGTAAAATCCGTTGTAGTTTTATTTAACCTGAATTCGTGACTCGTACTTTCGGTAACACCAACTGTAGATATTGAATATCTCACTTCTGAATAATTAGTCGATCGAAGAATGCTTTCGAATTGCTTGAAATCCTCTCGACATCGATGATTTTCGCCTTCTTTGCTAATCAGATAAATACCAACAATAGCATAAATTTGAGTTTCAAATGTTAGATTAGGTTCAAGGAGTTGAAGTGAAAGACTCATACACCTTTTCAATTCTACTTGCTTAAGAATAGATCCTTTATTAGATTCTGTTTCGAGTTCTTTTGATGCAGCTCTGTAGTATCTGTATGCACTAACTGCATTTTGTGTACGATTTCTTGCGTCTGAATTCTTATAAGCCTTATCCAAATGCTCTTTACCAGCTAGTTTATGTTTTTCAACTAAATTAACTCGATCTACACGATTATTATTCAACTCTTTTGATTGTTTTCTTAGGTCATCACCGATCAACTCAAAAATTTCTATGAACATCATTTGTTGTTGTGGTTCACATCTCTTTGGATGAAATAGAAAAGACAATTTGCTACAGTGTATTCGAGTGTGTTCTTGTGACAACGGAATATCAGCGAATAAAATAGAACGAATCTTTGACTTATCCGAAAGAACGAAGTTGACAAAATCTACCTTTAGTTGATATTGTAAACATATTAAATGAAAAGAAAGATCAGTTAAAACAGGCAAATCCAAGTTATTCGTCATGCCAATGGTTTCTTTAGAGTTCTCTAATATTTGAATTTGAAGAGAATCTAAACTAACCTTTATTCTTGAATATTGTAAATCGATATTGATGTATTCATCCAATGAATTCACAGGTAACCGGATCAGTTCAGTAATTTCTGAATATAATTGCTTATAGAAACCCTTTTGTTCTTCGTTGCAACGTACCGACTTAAACCTCTCGAGACAAGCTTGAATATCAGCTTTGATTGATTCATCAGGTAGAATATTATGGCCAATGGGTTCTCGTTTTCTGACTTGTGATGGTTCAGGATTTCTTCGTTGTTGCGAGCTAGAAAACTTTTCTTCTATTCGATTTTCTTCATTTCTCAATTCATTCACATTCCCAGTAGCTCTAAAGTAGCTAATCCTTTTCATATGCAACAGTTGACTATATTCATTGGACTGGTTTCCAATTGATGATTTCAATCGAGCCAATATTTGTGGTACATTGTCTCTGTTGTTCATAATAGCATCATCAACCTCTTGAAACTGTTGATTAATTGTGTCATCATCCATCAGTATTGCCGATCAATAAAAAATCTACTCAAGTATCTGAAAAAAATGTATCCAGAGAACTACTAGTATTTATTCAGAGAGGAGGCGTGGTGGCGGTTTCTCTGACTTTCGGTTGCAGTTTTGCAGAAATATGGGAATCCTAAGAGGATTGCAGTGGCGGCGGAGTCTGTAGATTCACGAGGCTTGAGCCTATCCTAATTTGATATAGGGCAGGCTTGGGTAGGCTCAAACTGAGAGTGTGAGTGTCATTCTTGCTGTTATCCACATCCACACCCACCCTACTTCTCTTCGAGCTGTTACGGTCCTATCTTGTCATACCTGTTTTGTATCACAGGAAGGAAAACAATTGCGTGATGAATCATATACAGAAAGCAGAGATGGGCAAGTCAGCCTTTTTTCCGACTCAAGTCAAGTCAAGTCTTTTTTTGAAAATTTCAAGTCAAGTCAAGTCAAGTCATGACTTGTTCAACATACTTTCAAGTCAAGTCAAGTCATTTTTTGAGAATTTCAAGTCAAGTCAAGTCAAGTCATAGTTCAGTCCAAGAAAATTCCAAGTCAAGTCAAGTCAAGTCAAAAATGACTTGACTTGCCCATCTCTGACAGAAAGCAACACCTAGAACTTACAAGTGAAAAGATAGGGCCGTAACAACTCGAAGAGAAGTAGTTACTGTGAATTCAAATACATCATTGTGAAGAGAATTTAATTCTCTACAACCATGCTTACTCCAAAAATACTTTTGAGCTTATTTTGTGCCTGAAAAATTACGATTAATGCAGCATCAATGCAAAACACTGATAGTTATTAGCAATTCTTTTTTGATTTGTTCTATAAATTTAGCAAGTGGAGAATGTCAATCGACGCAGTTTTTCTTTCTCTATCTAATGATATATTTTGAGTCAAGTTTCCCAAAAATCTATAGTTTTCTAGAAAACCGATGGGGACTCAGGTATTTTGAATTTTAAACGATACCACCGTGTAGAAAACAATTTTCTCTATCGAATGAGCTATTTTTTAAAATAGTTTGCTTCAAAATTAATGTTCTAGCACAGGAATATTACAAGTGTCCAAATAAAATTTTTGCACATGAAATTAAGGGGTTTGTTTAAAACCCTTCAAAATTCGTAAAACGCGGATTGAAAGAGAAACGTTCTACGTGTAGAATAAAGTAGAGATTCTGCGCTATCGAATGGTGTAATGGAAGTCAAGAAAATGTTTCTCCTTAACTGTGAAATTTACTTTACAAAAGAGATGTCGTAAGTGTCCAAATAATTTTTTTACATACTGTATATGCGATGAATGTAAACTAATTTTACAACGATTGATTCGAGCTGCGACAGCGCACACAAAAAATTGCCATGAAAGAATTCCTACTATTGTGAAGAAATGAGGGAAAAAGACATCAATTTCGAATTGTTTATGGTTGTTTTCATCGTGAAACTGATATGTCAAGAAATAATTGTTTTCGTTCGATCAACGGCAATTTCAACTAGTTGTGCAACGGTTGTATCAGCTTTTGAAAGTGCACATAAACACATAATACGAAAAAGAAATTTTCCCTACTACAACGAAATGAAGGCTGTTTTTATGGAAGCTGATGGTTTGGGTGCGGAGTGTGTAATGTAGGTGTGATTCGCTAGCCTCGAAACATACCCACACCCTCAAGATATTGATGAAGTGTTGAAAATGCCAAATAGACTTGTCGTATGAAACACATTTTTATTATTATTATTTTATTAAAAATTACAATAGAAAAAAATAATAACATTATAGCATATTTATTTAAATACTATTGATGTTTACATCTTTTCATTCATCCATGGGTTCATATACAAGACAATTATTGCCAAATGAAAGACATTGTGAAATTAAAAAAATAATACGAAAAAGAAAAATATTGCATTTTTGATTTTGTCATCAATATTCTTTTTAAAAAAGTAATGGTGATGTTTCATCTGCAGTAGGCTTTGGAAATGCAGGACCCGATGTATTGGTCTGTGAACACATATAATAAAAACAATATGAAAAAATGAAAGATAAATTTTTAAATAACATACTCTATATCGACTAAATGCTATTAAACCAAGTACAATAACAAATAAAGCAATACCAATGCTGAGTATAAGATATTTCATAACGTGAAGTGCCGTAATTGGCACAGTTACTTTTTTACGAAATTTATCTGCATTCAGTTTATCGATTTCAGCATGCTAAAATATAATAAATAAATAAATCATTTAATGTTTTCAATATCGTCGAACTGACTTCATCAATCCATATCATTGGATAAACAAGTGGACGTATACGAGAAATTGCACTAGAATAATTCGATAATTGTTTTCATTAAATATTAATCTTTATAGATACGTACCTTATAGCTGAATCATTAATAACATTTAAATTGACTTGAAGTCGTCGTGATCCATTCATGACAACTAATATTTAATTAAAATAAAATAAAATAAATATTATTTTCTATTAATCTCTTTTAAACTATCGACTACTAACTGCCTGTAAGTGGTTCTATATCGACAAAACTACGATGTGCGATATCATCAGGTTCTAATCCATAAACAGCATTTTGTACAGCAGGATCAGCTGCCAGAAAATGTGGACTTGATCCAATAATAGGTAATGGTATTGATATCATACTCTCAGGAACTAAATAGATATGTAAGAAAAACAATTAAAAATAAATAGTTGAACTGCTTAGAATAAATTTCCTTACAACGTATACATGTTTTCAATGAAAATAGACCACTTGGCAAACATTCAACTTCATTCGTTTTATTAGCAATTGTAGAATTCAAACAGAAACCTTCGTTGTCTGTTGAATTTGAAAATACACTATTTGGTAATGTATAATGATAAGTTTCAATATTAAAGTTATTCGTGCGTGTTTCATTGTAATCAAGATAAACTGATCGACAAATATCCGCAATAAATGAATAAATACGTTCATTTTTACGTGTAGACGGATGCCACAATGTACTATCTGTTCCATTAATCATATTTGCATATTCATTCGACCAGTATGACAATTTTGATTCAAAATTAAATCGTTCAACTAGACCAACTTCATTAATACGGTCATTAAAATTTGCATCACGACCAACACCATTATTCACCAAATAGATGTTTGATCCGGCTCCACTGACCTGAAATAGAGCAATAGCTTAGTCAGCTACTGCTATCATGATTTTGCTCTCGTCTCGGAGTCCATAATTTTTGATCATAACGTTTCTCAAATTAACACAAAAATAAGCCTCACTATTCTTTATCTCTCGTCTTTATCTAGACGTCCTAAAATAGCACAGGTGTATTTGATAAGGCTTTTCTACATGTTTTTAGCGCGTCTTTAAATAATTCTATTTAATCTTCTTGATCTAACAAATTAAATACTCATATAATAAAAGACTTCTAAATTACCGATGCATCAAAAACCGATACACGATCATCCGAGATAATATCTGGAAATTCAGTTTTAAGAATACGTAATAATGGATCTGTATAACCCCAAAGAAGTTCTTGCACAGTATGTTGCATAATTGGTTTCTCTTGAACTGATAGTAATTCTCCAACTATACGTCGAAATATAGACGGAACATGTTCCATTTGAAGATAGTTCACTAATATCTATGAATGGATTATATTAGCAAAATGCTCAATAGACAATATTTTATTTTACCATATACACAAGATTTATTGTTGTTACATTTATTGTATCAGGTTCTGCTGATCGTGCTGCATCAAATGTATACGTACGTGGTTCTTGATAGGAAATTGTTTCATTTTCATATTCTTCTAAATTTATTTTTGTTCGTACTTCCCTTAAGAGAAGAGAATCATATAAATTTTCTATCAATAGAGACTGTCATCAAGCTCACTTATAGACAAACGGACCTCGCTGTTTAAGGCTTGGTTTCGATGTACCATTGAGAAACTCTGTATTTTGAAGATCAAATACATAAATTGATATATAATATGGCACAGGAGAATCCCGCCAATTACTGTAAATAATTGTTCCCGGTTTCAATTGGCATTCCTTCGCAATTTAAAAGATAGAATTAGATTTAAAAAACAAGAAGAATTATTTTATACATTATTAACAATCTTTTTAATAAGTGAATCACCAAACGCAATTAGTAAGCAACCACCAACCACAAATCCAATACTAACGATAGTCAATATAATAGATGCACAACGAATTCGATCAACCATTGTGTCTCAACAAATGATCGATATTAATCTACAAGTGCAGTTCATTCGATGATAAATAAATGTAGAGAATTACCAGAGAAGAAAATAAAAGACAAGCAAAGTAACACGCACACTCGTATTAAAAAGAAAACAAATTGCACTAGCAGATAAGTTCACAATGGAAAGAAAACGAAGCAAAAGAATCAGACATGACTAATTGGAATTATTGTTTTAAATAAATGCTAAAATCATAATCATTCTTTTTTTTTATCGTGGACATATTTGATTCAATCGTTGTACGCAACGTTCAATGCCTTGATCTTCATAATCACGTCGAGATATCCATTGAGCTGGCGTGTCTTTAACTAAATTAGCGTAAACAGCACCACCTAAAAACACCATATTCTTTCTGCGTGGCGGAGCTTCAATACAAATAACATTCTTAGCCGATTTATCGGATTGTCCTTTGAGAATTCGTTCTTCATAAAGTTTTTCTAATTCACGTTCGAGACGCGTACCAAATCCTGGATACATTGTTGTGCCGCCGCTAAGTACAATTTGTTTGTAGAGTTTACGTCGATCATCCATAGGTGCACTATTTATGACTTTGAATACTTGTTCGGCAACACCTTTCACTTCTAAACCTAATAACGATGGGCGAAAGAGCACTTCAGGGGCTTCGAATCTTTCGCCAGATAATTTTATTGTTCGACCATCGGGTAATGTATAACTTTCAACTAGAACTGTTGTATCCAATGCTAACTGGCGTTCTTGATCAAGATCATGTGCAACGTAGCAAAGTTTTTCTTTGATTTGTTGAACAGTATCAAAATCAGCCGATTGATTGAATACATACTGAAAAAAAAATTATTTTATGATTTTTACTATTGCATGTGACTCGATATCAATTCAATATTTCATACACACTCTTATTCAAGCTACCCTTGGGATTCCGGAATTTCATCGACTATCACGAAATAACATTAACACAGGATATATACGCAAGTACTAAAGAAACTCATCAGTCAAGTAGACAGAAACTTTTTTACGTGCATTTTATCCACTCAAAAGGTTAAACAAAAGTAACACATCAGTCTCTATTTATAGAACTGTGCGAATCTCCAGCGTCATACTAGAAAGAAATCTATTTACCCCACGTAGAAGTAATAAGCGAATTAAATATCTTGTTATGTCTCGTCCAGCAATATTAAGTCGGGCAATTGAATTTTGCAAACAAAATCCATCAATAACTGGACAAATATGTGTTACACCATCACCAATATCAACCACAACACCAGTTAAAATTCCTTGAGCATACAATGTTAATATAGCTTGATAGGCCAGTGAACATTCATGAAATTGAAATTGTTCAAGCATAACTTCTAACATTTTTGCACGATTTTTAACTGGATTAAGTGGTGCTTCTGTTAGTAAAATTTTAGCATCACTAGGATTAATATTCATCTTTTTGGGACCAAATAAATATGTATAGACATGTTTCATATCATCCCAATTATTAACAATACCATTTTCAACAGGATAATTGATTTCAAGCATTTGTCGAACTTTTTGTGCTAGAAGAAAAAATAGGATAAAATAAAAGTGTCAACTGTATTTCGACTGACATACCTTCATCACCAACCATTATGTCTTGAACTTCAATATTATTAACTTTTGCACGAGAACGAATCAACGGTCGACCAACCATACATGGAAAATGAAAATCAGGAAAATTCGAAGTACAATAGCCACATTTAATGTACTGTAAAACAACGAGAAAAAACGTTTATCGAACATGTATTTGATTGAAAATACTCGACTACTTACGCCTGTACCATTATCGCATACGATAACTTTTCTACCTGCTGAATCCATTCTCAAAATGTTTAACAAAACGAAAAAAAAGACGAGATATGAAAGAAGATATTCGTGAATCAAACTTTATCTTTATCTAATGGAATATTTCACTGACCAATCATAGACGAAATGTACATATGTCGCTCGTATATGCATACAATTATGAATAGAACGACGCAAGAAAAAAATAGAGTGTCCATGAACTTAAACTAACGTAAGCTTTTTTTTCTCTTGGCAAAAATAATAAGATTAATATTATCATATTGAAAACATAGTAATAATAGTAAAACAACGATAGAGAAACAACGAAATTCTCTAAAGGCAACAAAAACCAGCATTCTTTATCCACGTCATTCATTCTGTGTTGTGTTATTTTTTTATCTTTATAGTATATTACTTTATGAAAAACGCAATTGATAGGAGTTGTTTAGTCATTTTCATTATAATCGGTACTATTAATGCCATATTTGTACCACAAGGTATTACAGAATATCCTAAAAATCCAATATGGCCTAATTATTTAGCAGATCCATTTACATTTGAATTCAATGGAACTTATTATATGATCGGTACTGGTGTTGTTTTGAGTGAAAATAAAACTACTTTTCCATCGCTTAGATCTGATGATCTAATTGAATGGACATATTCTGGTGATATTCTAAATGTGATAGAACAGCCCGATCAACCTTTTTCATATTGGGCACCTGAAATAGCTGAAAAAGATAATATTTTCTATTTATTTTATTCCGTTGGATTTGACGATAAACAACATCGTTTACGTGTTGTATCATCGAGTTCACCACTGGGTCCCTACTATGATAGTCAATCGATAGAATTAACTAATGTAACACAACTTTCATTTGCTATTGATCCTCATCCATTTCAAGATCAAAAAGATGGCCAATGGTATCTATTTTATAGTCGAGATTTTCTTGATAAAAATAATAATTATCGTGTTGGAACAGGTATTGTAGTTGATCGTCTTATTAATAATATGACTCGATTAGCTGGTAATGAAAGTATTGTTTTACGCGCACAACATGATTGGCAACTTTACGAACGTAATCGATCTATGTACCATGACATCTATGACTGGTATACGTTGGAAGGTGCAGCGACTTGGCAACAAGAATCAGGAGTATATATATGTTTCTATAGTGGTGGCAATTGGCAAAATACATCGTATGGTGTTGATTATGGGATTGCTTATTCGTCGCCTATGGGACCGTATACAGAAGATTCAACTAATCAAGCTCGAATTACACATTCAATAAAAGATATTATTATGGGACCGGGACATAACTCAATTATTGTTGGACTTGATAAGAAAACTACCTATCTTGTTTATCACGCATGGAACCAAGCAAAAACAATACGTTCACCATATATAAGTGAATTGAATTGGCGAACAATAGTACCAAATAATTCAAGTAGTGGACATGATCTTATTCATTTTATACTTCTGTTTCTTGTTTATCTTATAGTTATTCTCTTGATTTTTCATCATGCTTTATAGTTGATAAAATTTTCGTACGTGTTCAGAAAATCGTATTTCCGATTCAATTGCATATCAGACGGTGCGGAAAATGGAATAAAATATATGAGGACAAAGTCATCAAAAATTCAATATTTCTGAGAGAATGAACTAGAAAAGAAGAAGAAGAAGAAGAAGAAGAAGGAAAAAAAAACAACCCGAGATATATCTGTTAAACTGTTAAGCCAAAGTTATGTCTAGAAAAAAGAGACACGAAAGAATCTAAGTGGAATTGATCGGAGAAAGAACGATGAAGTAATGAAATTGGTGATGAACGTGCATGCCGCTAACGTTAGTGGAGATTTCTTCAATCAAGAGGTTGGCCCGTCAGCACTAATCGACTCATTCTTTTGTTTCAAATATGCGAGTCGACTGACGAAGACTCACTTCATTCGTACGCTACGGTCGGACCCTCAACTAGTACCACTCAATGCAAACTGAATTCTCTCTCTCTCTCTGTCTGTCTTGTTTATCAATGCAGCAAAAAGAGAGACACATAGAAAAGGAAAATAGAGTGAGAAAAAGAATGCTAAACAAGTGAGCTATTTCCTCTCTTTACAATTTATAACGCCTAAGTACAAAAGGAAAAAAAGTAGCAGAGAACATGATGTCGGCTCTGTTGATGATGATGATGATGACGACTAGAACGAAAAAAGCTAAACAGAACAGCAAAGAGATGTGCCATTACTATGATCGATTCTGTTAACAACAGATCATGACGATCCGGTCGGTTGTGTTATGTTGTTAACAAAGCAGAATTGATGATGATGGATCTTCATTCAGATTGGATCAATCAGATAAAAGAAGAAAAATACAAAGATTCAACATCATTGCTCTAGCACAGATTATAAGCATGTTAGGTAAGTCTCTATACCCATATATTAATTTTGCATGTTAAGTAAATGTGAACATGTCATTTACATACACGCTAATCTCACAAGACTATTTGACAGACACTGATTACGAAAAAGAAAAGTGGATGCAGCACGATCATTCATTTATGTCAATGGCAAGATTCTTCTATGTTTAGATCCTTAAGAATATAAAAAATTCTCGATATGAATGACTCTATTTCTTTTTTTTTTGTGTGTATCTGGATTTGGGCTTATAATCATTAGAGCAGTCGACAGATGGAAGCAAAAAAAAGGAAAAACAGCATGCATAGATTGTTTCAAGAATAACAGGAGACATGAAAAAAAATTAGAAAGAGAATCCTTCTCAAGGTTTCCTTGAGTGGATTACTCAACTGCTTCGATCGTCACGAGAAGTTTTGGTGTTAGAAAAGAAAACAATTTCGTTTTTTCTTCTTCTTATTCTTCTTTATGCCCTATCTAGAAACCACAATCAATATGAACAAAGATACGGACGGTTATTTTATTCAAAGGTTCTCAAGTTCGCCATACCATCGTCAATATTATTCATCGATTATGAACGACATTCAACCGCGTCGTAATAGCTATCAAATTGCTATCAACACATCAAAACATGATCATATCCATATGAATAATCGTATACAGATGATTTCATCGTCATCCTCAGGGTCATCTATAAATGGTCATGTTCATACAACCCGATCGCTCTATGCCGCTCATGGTACATATGCAAATTGTAAAAATGATCATTTACAACGCAGTATAAGTCAACCAGCCGTTCGTTCGCCTGATAGTGATTGTCTATTAGAAAATGCTACATTTCTACTCGGTTCACCCGTACATGCACTTCGACCAGCACATTCCAAATCGCGTACAACATTACCATCAACAAATCCAGTATCGACACGAAGTTCTATCGCTGAACCTGAATCTGTCGACGATAGTAATGATTGTTCAAATACATCATCCATGTCGAAAATATCTATCTATCGTATGGTTATTATTCGATCGTTTGCATCCCTGTTCGCGCTTGCTAGTCTTTTTCCAACTGAAGTTTTACAAACATCTATACACTCGAATGAACTTAGTTTTCAATCGCTATTAACATTTCATTTATGTGCCTTAGTTGGAGCGTTTGTTTTAGCTGCACATGCATCACGCATACATCTAGTTCGATACCGTTGGACAATATCGAATGTATTGGCCTACGATCGTTTTTCACAGATATTAATTGTTATTGCAACGATATTTACTGGTGCATGGGTAGTCATGCAATATTTTCAGTCATACTATCGTTTATTACTTTTGAGTGCCGGCATAAGCGGGATTAGTTACAGTTGTATGATAATAAAATCCTTCGATCATATATTACAATTGTCAACGTCACTACCTATTCAAAGCATTAAAAATTTAACAATGCGACTTAATATATTTGCATTTATCTACAATTCTCTATGTCATTTAGCATTAACTATTGGCGGCATTTTTCTATTTGCTATTATTCTAGTTCAACAATATCGACGTGAATATATTTTAATTGGTTCACAGCCATGTCTTGTTATTCCATGTTTACAATTCAATGATTCACAAGATGAAAATGATCAAATACTAAGACTACCACCACCGCCAACCATAGTTAGTTTAACGCTACATTTGAACGAGAAAAAACAAGGTACATTCGTTTTTATTTGTAATCATATTGGACTAATTTAGTTAATTTGTTTTTTCTTCGATCTTTCTAGAATGGCAAAATGAACCGTCACGTTATATATTTTTTGTCAGTCTACTTATATTAACAATAATTAGTTTATTACCACAAGCTGGTGCTGAATGGACAACGTCAATATTAAGTATGAGTAGACGTATGTCAATATTATATTATTCAAATGAAAGTGCACAAATGAATATAACAACATCATCGAAAAGACTTGTTCGTTATCGTCATTATTTATTTGCACTATTTATTGGTTTTCAAGAAGGTTATCTTTTTGGTAATATTACAAAAGTAAGAAACAAAAAGAAAGAAACCATTATGATCATTGATGGTGTTTATTTATATTAGTTTGATGTCACATGTCTTTTTGGTCTTCGACATACAGTGGAAATGATGATTATCTATGGATTAGGTGGAACGATATCCAGTACAATATTAGCTTTTGTAACTAAACACATTTCTATTATGGTAAATAAAATAGACGAAAGAAAAATTAATGTGAAATAAAAAAAATGTTTTCTTTAGAGTTCTGTATCATTTACCACACTTTTACATTTTTTAACCATGGGATTTTTATATTACACTCGAACATCGAGTCTACATGGAATATCAACATTGAATATGAAACATATGTCATTTTTTTTCTTCGGAATTGTGCTTGGCCTTTGGACAACAATTGCCATTCGTAAGTACTTGAAAGAAATTCAACTACTACTACTACTATCAATGATAATCATATATATATATCTATCTATCTATATCTAGATTGCCTATGTAATGCTACTAAATTTTCTTCGTCATCTAAATTTGCTCAATCACTTGCCATGCGTTCTGTGGGCCGTATAATCGCTTATGCTTGTACATTACTCTTATGCCAATTATCATTTTTCATTATCAATCTCATTTGTCTATTACTTGTTGTCATTTTTATACTTATATGCTATTGCTGTTGTCATGAAAAGGAATAATAATAATAAAAGAGTCATTTTGTTTTGCATTGAATCGCTTTAGGAAGGATATACTTTTCCATGACAGTTCCGTTTATATATCTATACAGCAACGAATATAGAGAGAATATATTTTATATGAAAAAGACAATAAAATAGGAGAAAAAAAAGGCAACTATCGATACTTTACGAGCCATAATATAACCAAAATAAAGAAGAAAAAAGAAGCTTCTCAAGGATATATGACTGAAAATCTGCTAAACAAGAATGATGTTAAATAAAAATAGAACATAGATGGAATGTTCCTATTGAACTTTCTTTCCTAACTATGAAATATCTTATATAGCAGAGAAAACTGAACTAGACCACCATATTAAGGAGAAACAAAAGAGCTCGAACCCTGAGCAAAATATTTTCACTACTATATATAAATTTTCAAAATAAAAAAAAAACGAAAAGGAAACAATATGCAAACGCACACATAATATAAAATGAATGGGAATATAATGCTAGCTTTTCCCCTACGAATTTCTGTTGTTGAAACTTTCAGCTGCACTATTTCTTAAAGTATTATTGCCGCTATCAGGAGTCTCTGTTGAACTTTCATTCGCTGATTCAGATGTTAAATCATCATCGAACACTTCGGGATAAGTTTTTGTTGTTGGTAAAGATTTTTTCTTGAACAGAGCAGGAGAATTAAGTGTTGTCGTTGGGCTAAAAATGATGAAATATATATATATATATATATTGAATAGAGTCAATTGAATAAATAAGCATGCAGAGCTTTAAATAAATTCATTTATTATGTAATTTTTGAGTTATGGTGACTTTAGCTTATTGCTCTAGTCGAGTACAAAGTATGCTGTTGACAAGCCTATACTACTGCTTCAAATATCAAGTGGTCTGAAGGTAACTTGTCGTCACCGGAAATCTCTGGTGGAAAACAAATTTATAGGAAAATTAAAATGTTTGTGAGCCTCTGTGACATGTAGGCGCGATATCTAATAGACTAGGGAAAAGCCGGTAGATTTTATTCATCAGATAAATTATAAACAACTTGAAGGCAATTAGAGCTTTTAGTTTATTAGTGTAGAGATTTAGGTAAAGAAAATTCTTAGCGAGCAGCAGTCTTTTACAAAAGCATATTTTTGTCATAGCTATGTGTTCGAATAGGAATGATGATAAGCGCTAAAATATTCATAGAAAAAAACTTCCCTCATTACGATTTGTTTATATACAAAGTCACAAAATCAAAATTGAAAATTCCTTTCTTTTATCCTGTTGTTCTCGAGGTTAACTAAATAGTGGCGTTCAATTAAAATATTATTTTCCCATTCAAAACCGATTTATCATTACGAGGAAGTTCTCGATGTATATATAAAGAATAAATTATTCAACATGCTTTTAGGGTAATCAACAAATATTATTATTCATGAAAATATGAATATAATAATGCAAGAGAAATGGTGTACATTTATCAAAGGAGACAGCAGTGACAAAGCAAAACAAGTGATGTTATGTAGAATACCTCAACACTTTCATCAATGCTCATGATGGTAGAACCTCGATGCGTTAATGAATCAGCTATAGACGATGCTCTTCTGATAGAATGTTAGTTCATGAAGAGAAAAAGTATATATATATATATATATATATATTTAAATATTGAATTAGAGCTAGATTAAAATTAATCAATATCTATAGATTAGTTGCTTACCGACTTCTTGAATATGACGTTTCTTCAATTTCATCTTTTTCTCGTTGAGCTTTACGCAAACGTTGTTTTGTTTGTGATAAATCTTCTTGTAATTCGTCTACTGTACGTTTCATTTTACGTAGACGCACATCAGCTTTTTCAAACTCGAAAAAGAAAGAAAGAATAAAATTCATTGCCAAAATTAATTTTACTTACTTCTTCTTTATAATAATTTCCGGTTTTTTGTGTTTCTTCGGCAATAGCCGATGCTTCACGTAGTCGTTTTTCAAGTAAGCGTAGATTTCGAGACGCTTTTTGTCTTTCTCTGAAATATCGAAAGTAAATCAATGTCATCGTTTTCTTTTTCTTTCAACGATTTTAAATAACATACCGAACTTCATTATCAAGTTGTTCTTCATACGCATGAATCTTAACTTCATATCCAGCCACTTTTGCTTTTGCTTGTTCGATTGTAGATCCATCATAAGTCTCAAGTTTTTCACGTAAATCTCGAATTTGACGTTCAAAATTGCTACGCATCATCTATTTACGAAACACTCTAGTTTAACATTTTCTTATTATGAAATATTTACTTCAAGCTGTGTATTTTTCTCTTTCTCGGCATTGCATTCGAGCATAGCTTGTTCATAGTTCGTGGCGAATCTTTTTAATTTTTCATTATTCATTTCTGAATTGATTTGTTCTTCTTCGAATTCTCCTTCAAGTTCATTGATACGTAATTCCAATCGACGTTTCTCATCGATAAGAGTATTGCTAAATAGCAAGAGAGAAGTTTTCGAAAACACAAAAAAACACTGGATCAAGAAAAATCTACCAATCTCGGCCAATATTCAAAATTTCTTCATGAAGTTCATCACGTTCTGTTTGAATTTGACGAAATTGCCGTTCAAGATTATCTTTATCTTCTGATAATTGTTCAATAGCTTGTTCGTATGCTTTTAATTTTGTTTGCCATTCTTTAACGGCCTGATTTGATACAGTATCTAGAGGCTTAGATTCTTCTAATTGGCGTGTTAAATCGCGAATTTGAATCTAAATTCAATCGAATAATTTTCATATTAAGACTAACATTTGCTTTACTTGTAAACGTCGACTATTACGCATGGTTTCTTCTTTTGACCTATTTGCTTCTTCGATTTGCTGATACGCATTTTGAAGATCCGTTTCAAGTTTTTTACGCTGTTGAATTATTTGTTGTTTTGATTTTTGTTCTTCTTGAACGTCGGATTCATAGTCTTTTAATCGTTGATTTGTTGAACGTTTAATATTATCAATTTCATTATTACAATCCAGTGTTACTTTCTCCATGGATTGTTTCAACGCGCCGATATTTACTTCAAGTCGTAAACGAGCATCTTCAGACGTTTGCAGCTCATCTTCAAGTTCGGTTATTTGATGTTTCTGGTCGTCAAACATCAATTCTAAAAACAGAAGGATTTATCACTTGAGTAAAGTACCAATGAGAAATCATCTCGTCGTATTTTGTTTTCTTACCGTAATTTCGTTTGACAGTTTCTAATTCTTGAATATATCTGCCAACATCATCTGTGTTCTGACTTGCTTCACTGTCGATACGTAATTTTTTGAAACGCTTTTCTAAATCTTCATAAGCATAGTTTCGTTCGTTGAGCTCTTTCGATAGATTTAAACGTTGTGTTTCACTGTCCCGAAAGTCCTTTTCATTTTGATCACGTTCTTGACGCAGTTTTTCTTGTATTTTTTTCTCATCTTGAATACGTTTTTCAAACGAACGTTTCGTTTTATCAACATTTTGTATCATAGTATTATAACGTTCTAATTCAACATTAAGATCAGTAATATCATTTGTAAGTTTTTGATTGGATTTTGTTAGTTTCAAATTTAGTATTTTTTCATTGTCAAGGTCATCAACTAAAGCATCTTTTTCACGTTGAAATTGTCGACGAAGTTCTTCTGTATGTTCAATTTGTTCTGCTGCGCGACGTAATTCATTATTTTCTTGTGTTAATTGAATTGCTTTTGCTTTTATTTTACGATTTTCTTCTTCTTCATCATCTAGATGTTCTTTCAGTTCATTCATTGAATCTTCGATTTGACGAAGTTTAGATAGAGCGTTCATTTTTTGACGATTTTCATCTTGAAAACTGTCTTGTAAATCTTGATTATCTTGTTTGAGACTGTTTATAGTACGTTCATTGTTTTGTAAGCGTTGCTCAACTTCAATATAGGCTGCATTTAAAGATTCAATATTCAGTTGATAACCTTGTAATTTATCTAGAAGTTCAGTTTTAATTCTTTCGCTTTCACTATATTTATGTTGAAGATCTTGAGTTTGTGTTTCCAATTGTCGTCGTTTTCTTTCGATGTCTTGTTTTGAAACACTTAAATTTTTAACTTCATTTTCGCGATCTTTAATTTCATTTTTCAATGGTTGCAGATCTTTCGTAGATGCTTGCAATTGTTTTTTCGTATTTTCTAATGTTTTGGTTAATTCTTCGAGTTCTTTCGAATGTTTTGAACGTAGATCGGCAATCTTTTCTTCGTGATTTTTTCGTGTTTGATACAATTCATTTTTCATTGATGATAAATCTTCTTGAAGTTTTTTTTCTCGTTCAAGTATTTCTTGACTGACATCTGTTGAATCGAATATTTCATTGCGTAGCGAATTATTTTCTTCCATCAATGAACGTTTTTCAGATTCTAAACTTTTGCGTATTTCTCTTTCACTTGCAAAATTAGCTTGTAAAGTATCAAGTTCACTTTGACAATCGCGTATTTGCTTTTGAAAGTTTGCTTTTGTTGCAGCGTCACTTTCGGCCGTTGTTATAACCTTATTTAAATCTTCATTGCGTCGTTTTAATTGTGTGTCGAGATCTTTTATAGATTGTTTTAAGTCTTGTAGTTGACCACGAAGTTCTTGATTTTCAATTTCAAGTTCACGAATATCACGGTCACGTTTTTGACGAAGCTGAAAATAGAAAATTACTTTGACAAACAAACGTATGCTGAGATTATGGCGTTAATTATTCATGAAAATATGATTTGTAACTTGAAATCTCTCACGGTTAAGATAGTACCTATACAAGAAATAAGAATTCAAGTCAATCTGTGCGTAGAAAATCCTGTATGTTAGATTGATGTGTATATGTCTACCTCAATACCAGGGAATCTATGCGTCGGTACAAATAGTAGTCTATATACAAAGCCATATGCTGAGAAGATATCAATGAATTATTCATTAAGAAATATGGGTTGACCTCAACCGTTAAGATCATATCAATGGAGTCATAATCTTCTTTATGCTTCTCTACTTACAATCGATTCGATTCCCCGTAAATGCCTTGCCGAGTTCTTTGGGTAACACGCTCATTGATAAAAGATTAGGGAACAATAGAATAGATATATCAAGGCGTTTACAAATGAATAGTACTCAGCGATTGAATATTCTACCAGATGGAAAGTATTTCATTGGATAGAGAACATCTTTGACTAGTTTGAAAAGAAAATAGCCTACCTCAGCTTCACGATCGAATCGTTGTTGAAGATCATTACTTTGACTTTCTAATTTAGTTTTAATTTTGAGAAGATTTTTTAATTTTTCTTCTTCCTTCTGCCGGTCAACAACAATATCTTGAAATTTATCATAAAGAACAGTATGTTCTTTTTGTCCCTAAATAAACTCGTTTAGCTTTTTGTGTCAAAAATTAAATCAAAATGTTTACTTTCAAAAGTTCATTTTGTAGAGTAGCAACAAGATTTTCAAGATTTTTTATTTTTCCTTCTGACTGCATACGTTCAAGTTGTAATTTTTGTCGATTTTGTTCTTCATCTTCAAGGCTAAACATATTTTTAATAAAGTTTGCTTTTTTTTCGTAGCATAATCGTAATTATTCACCGCTTAGTTGTGTCTCGTAAATGCTGGTTGTATTCTCGTTGATCTTTATTTGATGTATTCAATTGATCAGCCGCTTCTTGTAAACGTTGCTCCATGTCTTGTAAAATACTCTCAAGTTCATCGTTTCGTTTTTGCATTCGATGTGATTTCTTTATAAAACAAAACAAAAATGATTAATTAAAAGAGTTGACTTTCAACTCATTATTTACCTCTTCGTATTCTCCTAAAACTTCATTGAAATGTATAAGACGATCATTAAGAACACTTCGCTCCTGTTGAACTAATTGTAGTTTTTCTTCCATTTCTTGTGCTTGTATTACACGTGATGCCATTTCTGTTTTTAATCGATTCATTTCTTCTTGTTTTTGTTTCAATTCTTCTTCTTGTCTTGTTACTTGTAATAATGGTTTTATTTTTGTAAATAAACGCCACCATTTCCAATTACGAATTTTCAATAGAGCACGACCATTACGTTGAATAACACGAATAGCATTTAGTTGTTGAATACGTCGTTGATAATTTCTTTAAAATAAATCATTTAGAAATAACAAACGATCTATTAGAATAATTTACTTTCGAGCAAGAGCACCACGACATAATGTTTGAAGTTGTGTCATTATGTCGGTTAATTTAAGATCACGTTCTTCTTCTAAATGACCAAGAACACCTGATCGAAAGAAGACTTTCGTAAGACCGATTCGATAAAGATTTTCATCTAGTTCAAGATCTTGAATCTAAACAAAAAAACTGGTTGCATTGCGATTCAATTTTGTTTCGAAATAATTTAACCATTCGTTTTGCTGCAGCTTTACCATCCATGAATTCTCTCGGTATGGCATTTGGACAAAGAATTTCGTAACTAAAAACGAACGAATTTCAATGCAATAATTAGGAAAAAGGTAGAAGATATTGAAATGGATTCTTACCGCTGACGAAATTCTTGAAATAGGATTCGATTTGGAAAGCCATTTCTACAGATACGAATACCTTCAAGTACCCCGTTACATCTTAATTGATCAAGTACGAGTGGTGAATGAATAGTACCAGGCTATATAAACAGCAATATGAAGTATTCCTAAGGTTTTCTCGTATTCATTTCTACTGACTTTCTTCTCGTGATTTGGTATAATACAGCGAACGAAATTTGGATTCGTATTTCTTAATGTAAACATTAATTTTGTTAATTGTTCTTTATAAAGTTGACCAACTGTTCTAAACATGCCTTTTTTAATAGTTGATTTCAAATTTAGTGTTACATCATTTTGATCTGTTACTGCTAAACCAACAATTTCCGCTAAACAGTAATAAACAAGAAATAAAAAATTATTTTATGCGGCTTAAAAAAATAAACAATGCTACACTTCAATCTTCTTCATGCTTAACTCACAATAATCAGGTATGAAAGAAAAGTTTCGAAGAAAAAGATGGGGCCTCATTTCCCAAACAGTAGCTTAATATAAAATGAGTTTCTATTGCCTTCAAAATAAACAATTCATTACTTACCATCTTTCCATATTTCACGTGTAAACTGATCGTTTGATGCTTGTAAAAGTGCAACAACGTTATCATTCAATGGATCCATATTTTTCATTAACCATTGATCAGTCGAATAATCAACTTTACCAGCATAATGAATTATGCTGAAATCAGATGGAGCTTTATAATTTGGTTTTCCTAGACAGACCCAAACATAGATTTTAAATTACACAATACACAATACTCAACCGAATTTCGGATGTTGACCATGAGTATTTATTATTTTTTCCAAATAGGTTCGATCAGTTGCCTTCGGAAACCAACATTCTTCATCTAGTAAACTTAAAATACCCATTTGCTATAAATAAAACAAATTTTAACTATAGATGTTATATGAACATAAAATTTACTGATGACTAGATAATAAATCAATAGAAGAAAACGAATCCTCTTTTGTTTCAGATATGCAAAGTTGCGGAAAATATCTGTTTCCAGTTTTCTTCGGAAAATTGAATGCTAATAGTTTGAGTTTTAATTTACTTTTTCAATAAGATCAATTGTTGGCTGAAGATCAAGACCGAAATCGATAAATGCCCAATCAATATTCTCTCGTCGATATTCTTCTTGTTCGAGAACAAACATTGTATGATTAAATAATTGTTGTAGCTTTTCATTTGTATAATTAATACATAATTGTTCAAAAGAATTTAATTGAAAAATTTCAAAACCAGCTATATCAAGAATTCCAATGAACGACGAGCCCTGCCGTTTACTTCGATCAAGAGATTTATTTATGCGTGTTACAATCCATTTGAACATTCGCTCATAGATCGCTTTCGAAAGTGCTTCGACGGCAAAATCAACCTAGAGAAAAATTCTCTTGCTATGAAATTTACTAAGTAATTCTAACTCTTACTTGAGCTTTTGTTTGTGCTTTCGTTACAAAATCTCGTCCAACATTAAGTTTCGGTTTTAAAAACGATCGTACAAAATCCGTCACCGATATTCCTAATAGATGACAAATTTTCTGTGCTACTGTATTATCTGGTAATGCTGCTTGATCGGTATCACGTTCTTGTTTAAATTGCATATTACCCATTTGTAAAACAGCTGATATTGTACGAAATATCGCATTCAATTCATCACTGGATATGTTCATGATTTGCATAGCTTTAATCGTATTTTGAAATTCTTCGGCATCATTTATACCCGATACTGTTAGATTACCATTTGTTAAATATCGATAGCGAGTAAAATCTTCTAGTAAATAATCGCTGATCATTCGTGTATCAGCACTGCGTAAGAATTGATAAAATATATGAAATGTTCGTTCATTTTTAGCTTGACGAATAGTACGTGATTTTTCTAATAGATATGTTTCAATGGATGCACCAGCAATGAAACCCGATGTATCAAAATTAATACGAATAAATTTACCAAAACGAGACGAATTATCATTTTTAACCGTTTTAGCATTACCAAAAGCTTAATAAACAAAAAAAAATAAATTCTCATTTTCAATGCATTCTTTCCAATACCCTCAAGAATTGGATTAGCTTGAAGAAGTTGAGCTTCAAGTTCGCCCTAAAAATGTTAAAACTTTAAAAAATTAAACAAAAATTTCTCTTTGCTGTCTACATACGCATACATCAGTGATTTTTGTACCTTGTTGCTAAAAACCAAACAAGATTTCTTATCAAAGCTATTAACAAGAAAACAATTGATAGGATGCCCTTGAAATTTACCTGATATTGATTAACACCACTGCCTGATGATCGTTGGGAACTTCGTGGTGCCGCCGCAATATAAGCTAAATATTGAATTACTTTTTTTGTATTCTCAGTTTTACCAGCACCAGATTCACCGCTGGAAAACAAAAGCTATGGAAATAACAGAAATCTTATTGATATTAACATACGTGCATAAAATCGATTGATCTTCGCGATTTTGTAACATTAAACGATACGCATCACTGGCAATGGCAAATATATGTGGTGGCATTTGTTCACGTTTTTTTCCTTTATACATTTCAATAACATTTTCAGAATAAATTGGTAAACGTCTATACGGATTAATAACGACACAAAATAAACCGGAATATGTATAAATCAATCCGGAATAATAACGCTCTTTTAAATTAAACAATACAGATGCATCATTTAAACAAGTTAATTCCGACATATCTTCCACTTTACTAAATTTTGGAGGATTAACACGTTGTGTATCATCTTTATGTATAAGGACACGTTTACCAGTTTCTAAATCAACTGTTAATTGACCGTCAGGTTGCTCTTGACGTATTTGACCATATATAAAGCCTTCTTGTTCATCGGGTATCCAAACAAGTTTTTTTGCTGCCCATTCATTGGCTATTTTTGCATCGGCTATCGTATCTCTTGGATTGGAATCGGTGGGACGTAAATATTTCATATCAGGTAGATCATAATTATTATCCATTGCATTACCAACCGATCTGTTTGTATTATTTGGAGGTGCAGGCATTTTGATTTATTGTTAAATAAAATAAAAGATCATCTAAAATAGAAAAATCTAGTTGTTATCTATCTATACATTGACTTTCATCAATTCTATCTATGGAAAGAATAGAGAGAAAGCAATGCAATATAGGTTCAAGTCGATGCAAGATAACGTACAAGTCTATTGTACGATTATGTCCTACGTTGTTGATATGCTCATTATGACAAGAGAAACTATCAGAAAAACACTCTTTCGATTGCATCATCTTTCAAACTGTAACTGTACTTGATAAATTTATGAAAATATAACGAATATTAAATGATCAAATGGTGTTAGGATGAAAAACAATATTACATAAGGATTTCTACTCATCTAATTTTGCTTTAAATGCTATCGTCTAAAGATTTGATGTTGTATGTGATGTTAGTATAATAGCGAGAAAAAAAACAACAACACCTATTATAACAATTTTTCTTTTTCTTCTTTTTCGTTTTTTTTTATCTCTACTCTGCAATGAAAGTCGAAAATGGCAGGGTTTTTTTGATTACAAGCACTTTTTTTTGACTGAATCATGCTTTTGTGTTTAGAATGAAGTACGGTGAAAGAAGATGATGAATCAGATAATGCGAATGCGCGCATATGAGTATGTTGAAAAATGGTAAGGTCTTCTTATCGATCTCGACATGCTTGGCAGCAAAAAGAGAAATCATCAGAAAGTGCAATAAGAATCATTTTAATAGAAACAAAGCCTTCGAAACTAAAACAAAAGACAGCGATGCTTATTTATTGATAATAGGTAAAGCTGTTGCTTTTTTTGAACGGAAACATTTGTAAATGTGCATGTTGATAAATTTCTACGCTTGTCTTTTTCTTGGCAAATACTCACACATTGAGTTTTCCTGTCGTCCATTCAATTAAATAGAACGTGAGCAAATCGAATATGACTAAGTGCATATAGCCGACGACTCTGTTGTTAGGTTTTATTTGATTTTACAACATGACATAAAGATACTTTGATGAAAAAGAAATATTCGATTCAGTAGTGTAAATCACAAGAAGAAAAAAAAAGGAATGTTTTATTTATATCAAATAAATAAAGGTCATAAAGTTCTCTCTTTATTATCCAATAATCAAAAGCTAAAATTGATAGTAAAACAAATCGTAGATTTTGCGTTCTTTACGAATAAAATAAACATCTCCGTAAAATGAGAATCCAACGATTAAGTTAATCGTACAGAGACAAACACTTTTTTGTATCACATCGATCGTATTCTCTCGTTTTTGGTTTCTTTTGCTACTTGATTCACTGCCAATGATGCGGTTCGTTGTGTAGGTGTTTCGAATTAAACATATATATATATATATATTGTAAAGAATAAATCAAAATGTCAACAATGCGACATATACATTCTCTATCATGTGTGAGACGGATTGACTTGGGTGTACCGTCTTAGCTTAAATACTGAAGTCATTTTATATTTAGTTTGAAATTGATACGGAACTGAGGTCTGCCTGTTATTATCAGTTGAATGCAAAAAAGAAGAGTATAGCTATTTTATTGACAAATAAAAGATGGCGTCACATTAACTTGTTCATTGCATACAGTCAGAAAAGATAAATATTCGGTTTTAAAAAAATATTTTTTATTGTGTTCACATATTTTAGCGACTCATTGCGTCGACCACACAAAACAACTATTAATAGAAAAAAAGCTGACTGGTAGATAGAACAAACGAATGATTTCATTTGTCAACAGTCATCATATAACAGCTGACTTTTTTTTCTAACTGAAAGACAACTATTGTGAATATATTTAGTTTAAGATCATGTTCCCTTCGGCTAACTATTTTCGTGATATTCCATGTCCATTTTTTTCTCGTGTGGCTTGTCCGAGGCCGAATTGCCACTTTAAACATACACAAACATCGTCGCAATCGAATGCCAATACGAATGCGTCATCAGCATCATCGTTAATAAACATACCACCAGGTTTGTTTTTTAAATTAGAAAAAAATAAACTAAATACTTTTCAAATTGTACTCTAGATGCCAATGAAACACTGAATAAACTTATTAATCAGCTATCTTCAGCTGCAACAAGTAATTCAGCTGTGGCAACAGCGACAACAACAATAACAAATCCAATGCCTTCGATTAATATCACATCTATTTTACAAAGTACACTTTTACAAAGCTTAACAGTATTTGCTAATGCATTAAATTCAACACCACAATCAACAATTTCAAATAATGAAACATCTGAGAAATTAACACAAGCGCTAACTACGATAGCAACACAATTAAATCAACATCAAACTCCAACAACAACAAATGCTGCCGAGTCGTTTCCTGAATATCGTCCGACACCTATCGTTGAACTTGAACGACGAAAACAACGAGTACATCATCCCATAGTTAAAACAAATATAAAAACCGGTAATTATTTATTTATTTATTTGCTTGAAAAGCTCATTAAGAATATTTTCTAGAACCAATTGATTTTGATTCTAATGAATATGTTCAAGCAACATTTTCTCCGCCATCGAATTCCCCACCTCAATCAGCCGTTGATCAACCTGAACCAATGGAAGTGATACATCCAAAAGTCTCTACGTAAGTTAATTTTTATCTATGTATCTCTCGAATATGATTTAATTTTAATTTCAGTGTTGCTAAATCAACTCTGCCAATTTCGTTACAGACTATTCCAAAACAGTCCACTACGGATGACTATCATTCATGGGTAACACCACCAATGCGTCGAAAATTATCATCGTCATCAGATTATAATGATTTCGATGAACGAAAACCTTTAGTCAAAAAAATAGCATCCTCTGAATCTATTCAATCCCCTAGAAAAATAACTAGTAAACCCATAGCAACAGTGAAACCAAATATAATAGAAAATACCATTAAACCAACTCCTCCTACTGATCCAATGTTAAAACGAATTCCAAAAAAACCAATATCTACTAAAGTACGTATCATGGATGTCGATTTAGATAGAGTACCTGTTACATCCACAATATCAATTGATGCTAATAAAAAAGTAACATTACTCAAACGTACATCAAGTGGAACTAATGAAATACCTCAGAAGAAAGCAAAAATAATTCCAACAACAACAAAACCAACTGTATCAACCAGTATTGGTCAAAATATCAACAAGCAAAAGCCCATTACGAGTAGGATTGCTATTATGTTTTTTTCTAATAAAAAAAATCGCTTCAAGCCATTGATCTTTGTCAAACATAGTTTTCCTATATTTATTTTAATAGATAATAATAATAAAAATATATCTGACTATTGGGAGTCATATTTCTGAACAAAATGCTGTTAGTGCAATCCCTGTGGGATTAAAATGTGAAACACGATAAAGCTCCTTTTCTGAAATCCGTCTACCACGGTCTGTATTATGATGTATGGAGTCTCTAGAGACTATCGCAGACCGTTACACAGACTTCAGAAGCCATCACAGACCGTGACAGAGAAGTTAATTAATTAATTTCTCTATCCCGGTCTGTGGCGGGGGATGAGTTCAAATTTCTACCCTATATACTTCAACACTCCTTTCAGATTGTGTTTCACAAAATGGGTAGCCGATGTTCGGTTTCCTAACGATTGTTGTAGCTTCAGGTAGAAAACCGACCAGAGACAAATTACTTGAGGTAGACACTAACTATCTAGTATCTAGAAGATTGTACATGACAATAGATAATCAGCAAGTAAAACGGCGGCTGCCAATCATTTTTCCTGAGTTATTTCATTTTATGGATCATTCAACAAAAACAAAAACGGCGTACATTTAACTATTATAGTAGTGCGACGAAATATTTTTAGAATATAAAAGTAGGTTCGCACTTCTCATAATCCAACCAGCCACTTTATTAAGACAAGTTTTGAAACTTTTTGTATCACTTTATTTAGATGGCATCAATAAAAGTAATATCAGTGATGAAGACGATGAATTAGCTCTATTCGATCATGCTTTTCCCTCAGCAAAGCCATCTGAAACAATTACTGTGTCGAAAAAACCACCTTCTTCCTTCCCGCCAAATACTATTCAACAATTTACGTCACGTTATTCGTCTGTGACAACGGCACATACTCAAAATGGTTCAACTGCATCAGCGTCTAACATCTGTACTCGAGCAGAAACCTCTTCTGATGGTCGTCGTATTGCTCATCAACCAAAAGTTCATTCAATTTCAACAAATACTTCATTTACACCTCTACTACAACCATTAGTTGATCCAAATTCTAGTACAAATAAAATTCCTTTTAAAACTCGACAAGAATATTTAACATTTTTTCTCAATCAACTTAAAAGTCGACCATCGAATGCAAATGATTTAGTTCCAGAAACACCGATTTTTGCGCGAGCACAAGCCATCGAAAAAGAAATCTTTGATAAATCAACAAATAAAAATTCCTATTTAAACTTAGCTGCAAAACATTTAAGACAATTACGATCTGAAGACACAAATACAAAGCCAACGAATGAACAAAGTTCTTCAAAAAAGGTCAATGTTCACCGATTGGTTGTGTCACATTCAGCTATGCTTACCGGCGGTAAAACAGAAAATGTTAGTTTTGGAATTAAAAAACAGAAAGAAACCGACATTAAAACATTAACAGGTAAACATGTAGAGAATTTCCATTTTGTCAATAATGTGAAACCGCAATTGTTGCTTTTAGAACATGAACTTTATACCCTCTTATTTGCCTATAAAGCATCTGAACGAGATATAGTCGAAAATGGTTATCCAGCATTTTCACTTGATTTTCCAGATAAAGTTTTAATTAAAAATAAAAACCCACTTTATAATCCAATAACTAAAAGTCATTCATCTGACCGTAAGCATCGATTGATTAGATATTAAAATAAAACTAGATTTTTGTTTTGCAGCAAATACTCGTATCTGTTGTCGATGCAGTAAAACATATAAAATAGATATAAATGGAGAATATGTGAAACAAGAAGATTGCATTTATCATTGGGGACGAATGCGATCACAGCGAGGTACATGAAAAACTTTATTTCATCTTTATCATAAACAATCGTTTTCTCTCACTACTAGTCGCGGGACAAATAGAAAAAACCTACGGATGCTGTTCTGGAAAAATATCTTCAGGTGGTTGTGCTGTTTCGAAATATCATGTACATGATAGTGATGATACACAATTATTATCAGGTTATGTGAAAACGCAACCTCTTCGAAAACCATTAGTTAATAATGAAAGTTACGGAATTTATGCACTTGATTGTGAAATGGTAAGAATAAACGTATGACACTCTCATCGATACTGAAGCCGAGAAAATAATTAGCCATATTGAAAACTACTACTGCTTCGCGATTCTAAAGATTTGATAGGCAACTTGTATCATTTATGTATAAAGACATTTCAAATAAATAATTCGCACGGCAGAATTACAAGTCGATGTAGCTGATTTTTTTCTCACATGAAACTAAGATCGCTATTCTTCGAGTTGCAAATCAAAGATTTATGTTAGGCAAACGTTTTAAAATTTCTGATTCTTAGCCAATGATTCAATCACTTGTTAATTTCTTCTTAGTGTTATACAATGGAAGGCGTTGAACTTGTTCGTGTTAGTATTGTTAATCATAAATTACAATCAGTATATGAAACTTTAGTTAAGCCTCATCATAAAATACTTGATTATAATACTCGTTGGTCGGGAATAACTGAAAATCAATTGAAACCTTGTAACATAACAATAGAAGATGTACAAAAACGTTTATTAAAATTATTTAATGATAAAACAATTTTAATTGGTCATTCTTTGGAAAGTGATTTGAAAGCATTGAAGGTAACCGACAAATGAAAATCTTAGCTAAATCATTCGATTTATATTAGATTGTACACAATACTGTTATTGATACATCTCTGGTTTTTCCACATCCAAAAGGAAGACCGTATAAACGCGCATTGAAAACATTAATGTCAGAATTTCTAACAAAAATTATTCAAGAAAATAGTATGAAGATAATTAATAGCGATACTCGATTGTTATCATCATATTTTGTTTTTGTTTTATTTAGCCGATGGACATGATTCAATAGAAGATGCTAGTGCGTGTATGGAACTTATGTTATGGAGAGTAAAACAAGATCTCAAAAGCAGTTAATCGAATTAATAATATGAATATTGTTTTTTCTATACTTCGTTCGATAGTAACAACATTGCTTTTGTTTGAATAGATATTTAATTCTATATACATATATTTATTAGTCCATAGCTGATGTCTTTCGTTCGTTTTATTTCTAGCAAATATGTTTTCTTTGCATTTCTGTATTTATTTCCACTGGAAAAAAAAGTGAATTAGTTGAACTTTTCTTTTCAATAATTAACAATAAATATGACTTAATGGATTTTAAAATATAAATGAACAATATCGATCAATGGAAAACTATTTTTCATTAACACAACGGAACAAGAATTGAACTGTTGGAACTCGATAAATGTTGTAAATTCTCCTCTCGGTTGTCATCAATAAAGTTAATTCTGTTGATCATGCTGCTAAATAGAAAACTATGCTTTTCTTCATAAAAATACTACAACCTAATATTCAATTATTTAGAAAGTTATATGGGCGAATTCATAGAAACTGCGGAAATAAGTATTTATTGACTACTATGTCATATCCTAAGCTTCTTCGATTGCTGAACTTGGAACTTTTCAAGCCTACATCAACGATAGATGTCGATGTAAAGTTGCTTTCCACGGTGAATTGGTTCTAAGATTGTTTTTAAACAGAATTAATGTATTATTTTGTTCAGTTCCCCGCCCACACCTTGCTCCATTACAGTCTTTGCACTATCAAAAGCAAACAATTTTATTGTTTGACGAGAGAAAGTGAAATAGCACAAGAAAACAGAAGTAAAACATAAAAAAATTCTTTTTGTGTCTTCTTTTATGCTCATATCACAGTACTCCTGTAGAAAATTTCATCGCTATCTTATCACAATAAAATAAAATCGAAAAACGTCAACTATATCGTCTTTGGTATGGTTTCAATCATTTCAATGCCATGAAAATTCGTCAAACATGAGTACATTATTGACAACATCCTTTCAGCTATCAGTTCCATCGATTGAGTCGAATAATCCTCCCCAACCTGAACCTAAACTCTATTCAAATAGAAAAAAAATCAAATCGTTTCAGATCATACAATTCTTCATAATAAAACTAGTTATTTCAATAACTTACCAATGGAGGTTCTAAACTAGATGGTATATTATCCGAGCTTCCTTGAAATACAGTATCACTCATTTGACTAGTTGTAAAAAGCACTGGAAGATCCGGATGGAAAGTAGGATACGAAGTATTATTGTTAGAAGACGACACTGTCACTCTCTTGGCACGTTTAGATCGTTGATTTGAAGTATTTCCTAAGATGCGTGTTTTTTTTTACATAATTAATAGACGAACAGTGACAACATACGGCGCTTTGACTTGTTGCTTTGCGATGTTGTTGCCGCTGTATCTGTCGAAGCATTCGAAGGAGGTGCCAAGGTGAATTTTGAAGTTTTCTCTAGATGTTCAAAACAAACGTTGATTATCTGTAAGAAACTAACGTAAGTTATAAGTACTCCCAAAATTCATTTCATCAGATAGAACTGAAGTTTCGCATAGAAGAACACCATCTTTCTGAAGAAAAAAAGCGATTCGAGACTTTTGAAAATTCTGTGCGGAGTCCGATGATTTGTTTTGCTGGCTGTTTTTAATATGACACAAGATATTTAACGGCGTGTTCGGACTCAGTTTTGCTCCTTTTGATTGCTACAACTAGTAGCTCCAGCCTATAATTAACAAAAACAGAAAATTTCAATTTGAACTAGTGAATTTAGTTTACTCCTTTTCCACTGCCAAATCACTAGGTTCAATATTGAGTTCATATTGATCTATTTTTTCTAAATTATCTTTCTCTAAACATGCTCGTTCTGGATGAGAGTATAGAGAACGTTGTCCCGATTTACAAACGTCCAGTACTAAGAGACCGACTAATTTCCATTCGTGACCAATTTCTTTTAAAATGTAATGATCCAAAATCTATCATTTAAAAAGACATAATAAGAGTACATGACATATTTTCAATAACCTTACTTTAATTTTAGGCAATTTAGATGCATATTTCTCTTGTAATTCTCTTTTAGCTTGACTTTTTGCAAGTTTACCGGTTATTTTTCCTGTTGCCACATTCTTTGCATCAGATATGTACTGATCTCTTTGTATATCATTGACATTATGACCAGGAACAAAACCCATTTTTGGATCTTCAGATAATTCAATAGTAGGAATAGCTGATGCTTCTGAAGTTGACAACGATTGATCACCATGGTACGTCTCTTCTGTTTGTTGAATACTGGTTGACAAAACTAAAAAGCGAAATATTTGATAAAACTCCAAAGCTTTGAAGTTAACTAAACCTTCTGTTGTTTTTACAACTGCTTGGCTGATAGTTGAAAGACAATCATAATCTATTCAAGACATATTCATGATAGTAGAAGAAAAATACAATGTGCTATTAGTACACTCACCCAGCAGGGTAATTTTCAATTTTACTGTTTTTCCTGGTAAATTAGTTACTCGACCCGTAGTCGTGTCAACATTATTTGGATTGAATGGCTCATATTCTGCCAAATAATCATCATCCAAAGTGACAAAATCGCCATCCGGTTGATCCTGAATTTCAATATGCAATGGAGGCTTAAACTTGTTAGACTTTTGTAAGATGAAAGTCACAATATCCTTCGTCGTTGTTGTTTCAGTAAAACGCTGTGTCTTATAGCTGTATATCTTTTTTCCATTGCTATCAACAATTTGTAATATTGTATGAACCATCACGCTGCTACTATCTCATTCGTTTTGATCATTAAATGCAATACCACAAATTATATTCCATACAGCTAGAAGTCAAGTTGATGGAGAATTCTTACTATCAGACACCACCGTTGGAACAATAAAGCATACTCTTTCCTACTGAATCATACAATTTTTATATGGCATCCGAACAAGACAAAGAAAATAATAAGACCGAAAACAACTTTTTCAACGAAAGAAAGTGACAATATTTATGTAAATATAATTCTTTCTCCTTGTTTCTTGTGATGCAGAAAAGAACGAAAAATTTAACGGTAGGAAAAATGATTCGGACTTTTCAAGCTCGATGTTTTCCCCTACTTTTTACATCAACAAAAAAGTACACAAATGTGAAACTGCGGCAATACTACGAATTCACCCTTATTAAATTGGTGAATATATTCAAATTTATTTAATATATGGTATATTTTGCAACACAAACTGATTAAAAAAAGGATCGGTACATTCTGTGGGATTTATTGCATAGAATATATACTAGAAGGAGAATTTTATTAAACATATGGCCAACTACAATCTTTATCTAACATTTAATCACAAATTTCACCATTTCGTTTTGAACTCCAATATGTCTTTAAGTTCTATCAAAGTTATAGTTGGAGAAAAGTTTGGTATTAATCCAGCTACGTTTGAAATCCAAGTCCAGGACAAGTACTACAGAGAAACTATTGTCTTAGACAATGAATACTTGGGGGAATTACACGAACGACTACATTTGAGATATATGAATACGATTTACGGTGATATTTTATTGGATCACCAACCAGCAAGTAAGTTAAAATATATAGAATAAAAGATAGCCCACAATAGATTAGTATGTCTATCTCTAAAAATACATGCTAGCACCAAAAAACACTCAAAGTCTTTGTAATAGTTAAATATAGCATGTACACTAACTTATTTTCACTGTTAGACATTTCTCAAACCACATATATAATATATAGCATTACAACTAGTTTCAACTGTTAATTCTAATTTAAGATTATTATGATTGGCAACACTGCATGAAGAAAGTAAAACATGAAGATTCGACAATAGATTTATTATACAAACCTAATAGTACCAAGAGTAAAACTAGAATACAAGATGTGATCAATATCATCTACGGAGAAGAAAAACTAGCCTCAAGTCCAGAAGAATTATCTATTTCGACATCATCAGAAAGTAAGATTTTTTGTAAGATTACGACAAGGTCTTAATAAAGAATTCGTTTGCATTATTTTCAGTAGCAACACTAGATGCATACAAATCAGATGAATCCATCGACTTGACGAACTGTTCCAGACCATTAATGTACGAAAATCCATTTGCTCTACGTCCCCCAAATAATGACCTCATACTACCTTTATGTGCTCTCAACACCTCAATTGCAGAGGAAACGTCGGAAACATCATTTCAATCGTATCAAAATGAATTAGGTTTAACTGAAAAAATTAATTTTGGAGTGCCAGCTGTTGCCGACAATCTTAAAGATACTCTTATAAATCCGCCACCCAGCAATGAAGCCATTCCAACAGGAACATTATGTCCAGGTATTTATGAGAGAATTTTCGACTATCCTACCTTACCTCTTCTTGATCATATTGCGCAACCGGCAACATCACTACCGTTATCAGCTTCATTAAAAATTGCGCACGACGTTCAACCTTATCAGAATATACAGCACGATACAAATATTTCCGACGACTTTATAGACCGAAAAATCGATCACCTTATGTTATGCGTATTCAAGGAATCAAGACTCAAGCAGATAAAGGAAAAAGCATTTTGCCTCGAATAAAAGTACGTTTCCAAACAGCAAAGATTTTCTAGAAATATAAAATCTATTCTCACCATAGTTCACCACTCTACAGTCTAAATGATAAAATTGTGAGCCCGAAAGTAGATCAACGCTTATTAAATCCTTTAGACAGTCCTTTGAAACATCAACACAACTTGCATAGTTAGTATTGCAATATTTCATGGTAGATTAAAATTTTAACATATATAATTCAAACAGAAATATTTTCAATCACTCAATAGACTTGAGTTAGGTTCTTACGGATCTCAATTGTAAAAATATTATATCAATTAAAAACATTCTAAAGGATACTTGATTTGTTTTATATTAGATTCCGGCACGATACATCTTTTTAAATCAACAATCAGTACATGACATTTATTTGATGGTTGCTGTTGTGCATGAAGAAAAAGTCGATAATAAACGAAACTTTTATACATCTGATGATATACAATTCTTGCCTCCTGGTGCAAAAAAACACACAGATGGGATCAATCCAATTCAACTAAATTTAAATTCACTGCAAATTCAATCTGACGGAACTTGCGGGTATGATATGTCGGACTAATATTTTGATGTTTACATCAATCTTTCTTTTTAGATTATCATTAAGATTAATGAATAGATCATGGTTATCTAAGACGAAAACAGCGAAAATGAAGGTATTCTATCAACTTAATGAGGACACTGTGAAAAATTTACATCATGCTGAATTTGATCAGAGATCCATTCGACTTGCATGTATACTTATTCAAAATAAGAAGATAGAGTGGGATACTTTTTGCCTATCTGATTATATTCGTCCAAGTAAAGTTACTCATACTTTAATTTAAAATAATACTATTTTTTTATTAATTCTAGAGAAATAGTTAAGAACCAGGGGTCGCAACGGTCCAACTTTTCATGGACCGACCCGACCCATTGTGACCCGTCAGCTAGATGGGCCCGCCCGGACCGACACATTAATCACAACGGTCCGGTCCGACCCGACCCGTTGATTTGTCTGGACCGACCGGACCGGACCGACATAATCCGATGAACTATCTTTTAATCATATTTGAGATTAATAATATTGAAACTTAATGCAGTATTTAGAAAAAGTTACCTACACGTACACAGTGTGACTTTGATTTCTTAATAAATTTCATAAGATCACATAATTCATATGATAACAAAAAATACCGTAAGTAACGGATGCATCGGCAAATATGACGGTCTCAGTTTTTCTTCAATATTCCTTTCAGCTTTCATAGTTTCGGACTGACTTTTTTACCCAAAGATTCAGCCTTGAATGCTCTACAAAACCATAAAAAATGAATCGTATGGAGATAGAAACAAAAATATTATGACAGTAATACTCAAAACAAGTAACATCAACAACTTTAGAGCACGAACTACGACTTCTTGTATTTATGTGTTCTCATATCGAGCTATAGAGCCAAATTGAACTGCCGATTGTGTAGAGCTTCAAAAGGTCTATCTTATTAGTATACTGAAATAATTTCATAATCAAAACATGCTGGATAAAATAAGTATTACTTTTTCTTTAAATTTTCTAAAAAAACGCGTTTTTACCAATAATTTTCCGTTTTCTTGAAAAATTCATATTAGTCGACCAAGTACTATTTTTTGGTGAAAAATTTCTGTCTTTTTTTAAAGGTACAGACTGGCACTATGGAATATCATGGAGTTATACCTTAATTCTGCAGAATTATCACTTCCTATCGACTAGATTCAAATAAAATGCCGAAATATGCCAGAGGGTGACTGAATGACCAAAAACTGAATGCTTTGTCAATATTTTTTCGTTGAAATATTCTTTCGTATGTTTCATTATATAGTGCGCTCATCATCGCATCAGAAATATTACTTTGAAGCTTTCTAAAAGTGTTTCACTAGCAAGAAAAAATGCAAATTAATTTGAATACAAGTTCTTTAAAGTTGATATCGATGTTTGTTAGAAGTATCACTACAATAATTGCTTTGTTTCTATCTCCATGTGATTCATTTTTTTTATGGTTTTGTAGAGCATTCAAGGCTGAATCTTTTGGTATAAAAGTCAGTCCGAAACTATGAAAGCTGAAAGGAATATTGAAGAAAAACTGAGACCGCCATTTATGCTGACGCACCAGTTATGTTCGATTCATAAGAAAAAAATAAAACAAGCCGGTACGGGTGGACCGAAGAAATACGTGGCCCGCCCGGACCGGTAGAAAATTTTCACCGGTCCACCCGGCCCGGTGAAAATTTACCAACGGTCTGGGCCGGGTCGGGCGGCCCGTTGCGACCCCTGTTAAGAACATAATCGCTTGGAGAGCCAAATAAAATTTATGATTTTTATCTCGGCTTATTATTAAAGTAACCACAGGACGCTTATTGTTATCAAAATACTGTTTTAATTTAATTTTGAATTATCAACTGTATGCAAGATATTGACAATTTTTAGTGTGATATAATTAATACAATTGCTGCATGCATTCTTTGCTATCTGGATCTTACATCTATCTTTTAACATGCTTCAACAATTATTTAAAATAGAGTGTGATATATTGCATTATATTTATTTACTTAAAATAAAATAATTTTTTTTGGATCGAGTTTCATTAGGTAACATTCAAAACACTGAAAGCACTGATTTTGCAATCAATCTGCTATTATTTATTCCGATGAATAGAATGATGTATGGAATCATATGAATATGTAAATCAAGTATTGATATTCATATTTAGATTGACTTATACGATGAAGTAAAAATCCCTTAGCGTTATTTAAAAGGTCGTTAATATATTTTCTACTGGTCAATTTGTGTTCGTAATATTCGTTGATCTCGTTCTGTTAATCTCGTCACTGACTTATTTAGAGTATTGACTAATAGTAAGAAGTATATCAAAGAGGACCGAGTCTACTACCAATGATGTCAATTTCGTATGAAGACAATTGCAGAAGACTTTTGCGTTCCTGGTAGATTCGCAGTCTGCATTTCTCTGACATAATACACACTCTTTTTATTTTTTCGATAAAGTATCAAGATAGTTAGATACTGTTTCAAAAACTTACCGTAGCTGTCAGTTCAGCAAATTCACTTTCAACTAATTCAACTGCACCCTGCTTCCCCATACTATCAGCTTGAGAATTGCTGCCAGCCATAAGCATGCTATTACTACCTAGTTATGTATTGCAATTAAATGTATGAATTTAGAAAAATGACAATTCACAGTAGCAATATAAATATGATAACCTACTCAGATGCTACATAGAGATTGTTTCTTCATTTATTTTGAAAAAGATGATGTGCAACAATTTTTATCTTTCTTTATTGAAGTAGCCACATTAGCATTCTCTGAAAACGCATTGCCATTTGGAATGAATTCACTATCGTTCTGATTCGATTGACTATATAGATAATGATGAAATTCTTTTCTGATATCAAATTAAAATTACTTCAATATATCAGATTGATACGATGCAATATCAGTAGTTGACAGCATTGAAAATTTAAGCGTCTTGTCCTCTTGTTGTTGATCAATAGATGGATATATTTGATCTATTGAATTTGCTTTAATATCAAGATCCGTTTGTAATTTAGATGTTTTCGAATCAAAATTTAATACAGGGAATTCTTTGGTTGGTTTTATTTTATTATTATCAAATCCTGTCGGAAATAATTGATGTTGATTATCGGTATTGTTTTCCAGTAATGTCGATGAAAGATAATAACGATTGATAAATTCATTAGTATTTAATGAGAATTCAAAGACAATAGGTATTCCTATTGGTACTGCATAATTGACAAAGTCATCTACGACATAGTTATTCATAAGGCGAATAATTGCTTTTACTATATCTTCATGTGTGACAAGAATAATATTTTTACCAAGATATAAATTGCTCAATAATTGATCATAAAAAAATGGTAAAAGTCGCTTTCGAACATCAGAAAGTGTTTCTGTTGATGGAACAATAGAAGATATGTGATGATATTTATAATTCGATTGCGGATGCAATGCATTTGATTCTTCGAGTAACGGTGGTGCTAATTCTGGTCGAGTGAGCCATTCTTTTATTTGATTTTGACCAAATAAAGCATCGGCTCTATCGCGATTAAAACCCGTTAGATTGCCTAACATACGATCATTAAGTCGCCATGTATTATAGACTGGTAACCACAGATAATCCATTTCTTCTTGGATAATAAATAAGGATTTAGCTGCACGTTTAAGTACACTAGTAAAACAGATGTCGACGGAAAGTTTTGCTTGATGAAGAGCTTGACCTGTTCGATGCATTTGTTCATTGCCAATAGTTGATAAATCACAATCATTCCATCCGGAAAAACGCTTATCAATTTCATCTTGGCTGATTCCATGTCGTACCAGAATTAGACAGCAACGTCGTTCATGATCATTTAATTTTATATCTGATTGAATAAGAGTTTTTTTTACTCGTGAACATTTCGTACGTTTATTTATGCAACAACGGCATCGACAAATAGCACATTTAGCACAATCAGAAGAATTTTTTATTGTATTGGTTGCCATTCAACAAAAATGAACTCAATTTTATCGTTGTCAAGACTTTTTCGAAAAATTATAAACTTGTTTACTAATCAGTTATTTTATAACGCTATGTGCTTTTCCCTGATTGTTGTTAGCACATCTGTTATGCCCTTCTTTTTTCTGTCGCAGCGAAATCTACACTACGGATAGATAAGATGGGATGTATCAAATATACAGTCATATCATATGCATAGGACATATAGATTGCACTTCTCTAATCATGGCAGTACATAAATATTGCACAAGGATGCATATCTGTGTGATTATATAAAATAGAATTGAGTTGAGTTGGTACTATTGCTACCACAGACACTATAGTATTTCGAGATGTCAACGATAGACAGATCAGGACTTTAACTACATATAAATGATGAATAAACTTTCATTTATTAGAATCAAACCAAAAGAAGTACTTAATTTCTCTTCGTAGAATTATAAATGTTTAGTTTAAGCCAGTCAAATCATGAAACAAATGCTTACGAATGTTGGTCATGCGCAATGTTCTCATGCTTGTTTTCATGACATTTTTGAATTCATCTTTGTAGATTTTCCAAGGTAAAATATAGGCGAAAAATTTAATCGTCGATGATAAAAATGAAATTAAATAACCGAAAAGAAATAACCATGAATTCCGTGGTGTTTTCATACATCCTCTAGTCAACGATGTGATCAAACGTGGCAATGCTAATAACACCAATGCACAAGATGCTATGAAATGATGTTTATTTTGTTTGAATTTTAATTCTAAATGTTGTGTAAATGTGATTCCGGGTTGTAGATTAAACCGAGAACGAGCTATAAAAATGATAATGAATATAGTAGAAATTAAATTGATAGTAAACGGAATAAGGAAATGACAGAGAATAATAAATGAATTGAAAATATTGATTGAATAAGAACATCGAACGAAACGCCATGTTCGTTGTTCAACAAGATCATTATCATCAATCAATTGGCGATGCAGACGAATATGCAGATGTGCTATAGGTGTTAAAGGGGACAATACGTAAAGCTATACATTTGGCTATTGTTTTACTCTTACGTTTGTCAAAGTTGACCCTTTTAATAACAGCAAATATTCGTTCGACTGACACACACGCATCGAGCCAATCATTTGAAGTCAAAAGAACTTGAAGAGTCATATCTAAGAAGAAACTCAAGTGACAAAACAAACCACTGGTTGAAAATTGACACTTCGCTCCGTAATAACATTCCGGACAAACTCATACATTACACTCGGACATGTAGCATTGCCTTGAAAATATTGACCACCGTTCTCACAATCATTGTGATCTTGGCAATTGTAAGTGCTGGAATGATGGAATGTGAAACAATTCGAAAATCGATCTAAATCACATATACACATGTAGTTTTCATCATAGAAACATTTCAGTTGTTGATTTTTTCGACATAAAAGAGGATAATATTTGATACGGCGAAGGCGAGGATACGAACGAAAAGTTTTGTTCAATAACTCACGTAAAAAAATACATCGGTGATTTGGCAAAAATTCAGTTTGGATGTATTCTGATTCAATAGATGCTTCTCTTGATACAAGTAAATAATAACTTTTATTGAGTAATTCACCAATGACAATATGAAATGAATGAGTGACAAAAAGTTCTATTGTACTTTCGTCATATTTCATCTTTTTCAGTGTTGTTATACGTTGATGTTGAACATTTTCAAATACAGTAATAAAATGTATAAACATAGCCGTCGTTTGTTCAAATGTTTCTTCATCAACGTTAACATCAATTTCACTTTTCGAATTTTCACATCTACTTCCATAAAAACTTCCCTTACATAGACATGTAAACTTGTTACGAACAATGTGATCATCCCCATGTGAAACAATCAGACGGTATTCTTGTAAGATCAGATGAAATCATACAAAAAATTGTAAAGTCAGATCATCGTATCCATTCGTATTGTAAGATTCGTATAAGATCTTATCAGGACATAAGATTCTTGTAAGATCTGATAAGAATCTTACAGAAATCTTACAATACGAATTGATACGATGATCAGGCTTTACGATTCCTTGTATGATTTCATCTGATCTTATACGATCATACCGGATCAGAGGTATGATCATACAAGATCTTACTGCCTGATTGTTTGACCTGGGTCGATAGGAACGCAAATTCCATCATTTTCGCAGGTACTACTTAATAATTGACAAATTGAAAGTTTTAAATAACAAATTGAAGCATGTTTGTGTATAAGACAAATGCAAATTGATGAAGTATGACAAAATGAATCCGATGAACACGAACAATTTTCTTGAAACTCACATTGAATACCCGAATAACCTTGATCACATTGACAAAAATAAGAAAACTGTTTATTTACGTATCGAATGCATCTGCCATACTTTCTGCAGGATAACGGACATGATTCTAATTGTTGTGAATCTGGAATGAACAGTTGAACAGCTATTCGGTTTACGGGTAAGAATTGAAATGGAATCGATAGATGTCAACTTGCCCAATACTTTAATATAATCTTATCAAAAACATCGATATGTGTTGAACAACCCAGGTCGATCAAAACGGACCACCATAAACCGGCCGTTTTAAGCCGAATTAAGGCGCTTTAACAGGGTCAGTATTACAGCCATACACGGACACCGTATATCAGCCGTAAAACCTCGTAAAGCCAGTGTATTTTTTTATGCTCATAAGTGTAACACTCGGAAGTGCTTACATGTAGAAAAGAGAAATATAGATGTATAAGCGAAAACCACATCATTTTAAGCAACGCGTTACAATTTGTGCCAATAATATATTATGCTGCGTACCAATTTTCGCTTGAAGGGATATTTGGAGAGTAAATAAATGAAAAATCGATTAAAATGTGAAAAAAAAAGAACAAACTAAAAGAACGAACGAGAGAAAAAAAGGAAGAAGAAATTTGCGNAATGAAAAATCGATTAAAATGTGAAAAAAAGAAAGGAAAGAGAAGTACTGATGATAAGCAGCAGCGAAGATACGTGAGTACATCGAACAGCTAGAAAAAGGAAGAACAAACTAAAAGAACGAAGGAGAGAGAAAAAAAAGGAAAAATAAATTTGCGTAAAGCAGTACATTTACGCATCTTTCCATGATACTAATTCGCATCAACAAAATTCAACCACGTTAAAAGGAACGACTCGTGTCGATCTTTCAATTGCCGTACACGGCGCGTGCGAAAAATCTTCATAGAAGGCAGAAGAACCAAGTTCAGTTATGAACATGGTTTTCAATCTGCGTTGAATATATTTTTTAACATAAAATTGTAAGGGCTGTTCAGAAGTGACTTTTACCAGATTATGCGCAGAAATGAAGGGCCAACGATGCACCAACCGAAGACCAACACGGAATTTTTGTTCTAATACATGTTGTTGAGATACTGGGAGGAGAGGAAAAACGGGAAATAGCCACGCGAAACGCGGGAAAGTGTACGCGAAGAAACATTGACGAAGCGCTTTACATGACATTTTGCGACCAGACTTTATCCATTTCAGTTTTCCTAGCGATCTCTGAATATTTCCTATGATTTTATCGACTGTTGGTTTCAACGAAAGTTTATCCGTCCAAGTAAATCCTAGGTATTTGAATTCTTTGACTACCTCGATTTTGTTACCGTCTATTGTTACGTTTACGATCGGTCTGTTAACTTGTGTATGAAATAATTGTACTACAGTTTTAGAAACATTTAACGGTTGTTTCCACTTTTTTGAGTACATAAAAACCTGATTACAAACTCTTGTACCTTCTTTTTCTAAGTAGTCAATCATCGAGCCTAATTTTTTCATTATTGGCGGTTTAATCAATACACACAAGTCATCTGCAAATAAATGACATGAGTGAACTCCTAGATAATTTGTCAGATCTGAGTGAAACACTATAAATAAATACGGACTAAGACTACTACCCTGCGGCAGTCCTATATTTATACTCTTTTAACCAACTATTAGTCATTTTTAATAAGTTGAGAGGCATACTCATTTTTTTCTAGTTTACAGAGGAGAGCAGCATGCCATACACGATCATAAGCCTTTTGGTAATCAACATATAGGGCAAGCGTCGGAATATTAGCTGCCATGTTGTTTTTCACTTCCTGATATATCGAGAGTACTCGAGTTGGTAGAAGACATTTTGGGCGGAAACCATATTGTTCTGGCGGTACTAAACGATTTGTTTCAGCCCAGTGCCTAATTCTTAGTAAAAGCACTTTTTCAAACAGCTTTGAATGTGTAGCTAACAAGGAAATTGGACGGGTTTGCTCACACTTTGGGATACCCGATTTCAAATTATTTAGAGTAATGATTTTTGCAATTTTCTAGTCATCTGGATAACGACACTCGTTTAACCATGTATTGAAGCAGTTAGCTAAGCACTCGATGTAACTTGGAGGAAGTTTTTTAATTATAAAGTTTGACACGGAGTCAAAGCCTGCTGATTTCTTAGGCTTTAAGGTTTTAATTATACGAGTAATTTCAGTAGTGCTAGTTTTTTCTACTCTATCATTCAACACTGATAATCTATTCATCAACTATTTATACTTCCTATCAATCTGGTCTTCGTGTTCATTAGAAGAATCCACTGCAGGTACTTTGAACTATTCACTGTAGTACTGGAATAATTCGTTTGTGATTCCTTCGTGTGTTGATATTATTTTAGTGCCCTCTGATAGTTTATAGAAAGGCAGCGAACGCGATTTGCATATGCGAGATAAGTGTGCCCAAAACGCTTTATCTGCTTTATCGTACGGCGTTTGAATGTTAAATAAAAAATTTTGCCATTGAGTATTTTTATGTTTTGCTATATCAACTTTTGATTCTCTTGTCATGGTGCGTAAAAGCACCCTCGTTTCCTCACTAAAAACTCCTTTATGTCTCGAATGATAATATCTATTTCTCACTTTTCGTATTTCTTTTAATTTTTCGATGATATAAGCCGGTAACGATGGTTTATATTTATCTCTCTCGTTCCAATGAGTCACTCTGTTTTTGACTGCCGCGATGAATCGAATATATTGCTTATACCATTCATCTGCACTATTTTTCTTTTGTTCTTCCATCCAGAATATTTGTAATAGAGCTAATACTGCTTCAAATATCTTCCAATTTGTATGAGGGAAAAAAACGTTTGTGTCGAAAGAAATGTTCTCGCATGATAGCAAAATCGGCCAATGATCACTAGTGCCAGAACATAATGTTTCACTTGAAATAGTACTCATATTAGAGAACGACAAATCTATATTACGTAGGGAGCGCTTAGACGTGTTGGTCGTTGAAGTAATATAATTGAGATTGTTTTCATTTATCCATTCTCTCACGCTCGCGCCTCTTCTATCAGTTATTTGACTATTCCATTCTTTCACAGTTCCATTAAAGTCGCCTGATAGAATGGTACCTTCTATTACAAACGGCTGAATTTCATCTAGATCACGCTGTTGACTAGTGGGCCAGTAAATACCAATGATACGAACTGGCTCCAATAGTCCTGTTATATCAATAATAACCGTGTTCGGAATGTTAACCTCGATGCGCGTCGCTTTCAGATGCTTCCCTACTGCTATGCATACTCCTCCATTCTTGTTAGTATCTTTTTGATAGAACTTGTTAAAATGTGGTAATCGACATGTGCTCCACAACTCTCCTACTTCTGTAAAAATACAAACAGACACTTGAACTTCATGCGCTAAATCAATAGCTTCAACTGCGCGAGTGCCCCAACCTTCGACATTATAGCATAAAATCTTTATATATTCTTTTTGATTTCGTAAGGAAGCTATTCCAACCTGTTCCCATTCCTCTAAGACAGTATTCAAGGTTCTACCTGAGTACCATTCGTCTAACAGAGATAGTACTAATTTCTGATCTTTAGTTGAAAAATTCCAAGTTTTCAGCCGGTGCATAGCTTCATCTCTAGGATTAAGTAAATAATTATGCAAAGCAGGAAAAAAAGCTTTAGCGAGTACATCAAGATTTGATGTTCTACTTAGCGTTCTGTGTTGATCGGTTTTAATGATGTTATTATTATGGGAAGTTGGAATCAATTGAACCTGGTGATTTAATTGGAAGCCATTTATTAATCTTGAGGACCCAAAATGAAAGCGACTGTAGTATTCGTTCGCCACAGGCACCAACGATATTCTTTCACTTTTGCCAGAAGTTAACGTTGCTGGTATAAAATATTGAACAAAATCTTTCATAATGTTGATGATATCTGCTAGAACAGCTTGATGTAGCTGAGTGTCGAGCGTAACGGTTTTCGTACTTGTTGATAATAGATCGATTTTATTCTCTAGTCGTTTGTTACTATCGATAAGCTTTGTCAGATTATCATTGATTGATTCAAATGCTTTTTCTGTATCAGATGAACGTAAAAAATTCGACTCGACAGTTGTATGTGGTAACGCAATATTCCATCGTTTGTTAGAATGATTATCACTTGTTGTTAATGGTGGAAAATCTTGATCACGAAATTCGAACATAGGTGATTTTTCTTGCAGTGATAATCGCTGTAATAATCCTTTTTGTATCGCATCTTCAACATCCTCTTTTAATTGATCTTTATATTCTTTTATAACTTGACATTGATTATCTAATGAGTGATGATTACCATCACATTGAGCACATTTCGGTTCATTTTTACACATATGCGGAGTATCCACTCTCACATTCTCAAGACAAATTCGACATTTGTTTTCTGAATTGCATTTATTTCTTAAATGGCCTAAGCACCAACATTTCGTGCAGTACGTTAGACGATTTCCAGGGTAAAACTTGGTGATCGATAACCACGAATGACCTATTGCAGTTAGACCCAGTTGGAGCACAGTATTATATTCACTATAATCTTTTACATAGAATCGATAATCATCTGTTCTTCTTTGGTAGGAATAATGAAAACGTTTAATTCTGTCGGCAAAAGCAATCGTTCTCTGTATTTCATTAGAGACAAGATTTTCTTCTAAATCTCTAGGAACATAGAGCTGTCAAATACTTTATTGTGCTGTGACTAAAATTGGCTGCAATACACTTGTTTATACCTGTATATAGCTGAATGCATGAATTGCATTTGAACGTGGATTAATCGTTTTCTTCCATAGTCAAATAAATGCTACTCAATGGAGATCTTTCGGCGTGATCATCTTAATTTCGGTAGTTGCTGTTGGTTCTGCTACACCTATGATCGTCTACAATTGTGACTTTGATCATGTACCAGAATTACAGACTGTGCGTACTTTTTCGTTTGGTTTTATGTTGTCACAGGGCTCGCAGCTTATGTAATAGGCACTTTATCGGCATTGATTGGTTTCGCACGTCGCATTGGTCGACACGGAACGGAAAACGGTTCGTCCATCAAAACATTTATCAAGCTCTTATACACACATTTGTTTATTTTTATACCACCTATTGCTTACATAGTCAGCTATATTCCGTATACTATTGTCGTCAGCATAAAAGTCCTACAAAATCGTATTTTCAATGTGGAATTTCAATTGGAGAGTTCATTAGAAAGTTTATGTTAGTAACACTACAGAGTGTGCCAGCTGTTGTGACGTGGTTACTTTTTGTTTATCCATCGAAAGTGTATATGACTGAATTTTATTTGAACACATGGTCAGGACAGTGCGTAGCTAAGATTTTGATCTTCTTTAGACAAAATTATTACCGTAAAGTGAGTCATTATCCTGCTACTATAGAAGCTTCATAAATAACGAAAACACCATTACTGACTTACATTCCAGAAGATTGTAATTAAAAGATTCTTATCTATTGGTACATTCTATGCTCAATCTTTTGTTTTCATCAAGAAAAGATTTGATTTTTTAAGTTTATTTCGAGGTTCTCTGTTACATGCTATTTGTTTAAAAACGAGTCATTGTAATTTATGAATAAACAAGAACGCAGCTAAAGATTTATAATGCTCTTATGTGGCGATCACAGTAGATGTGTACTTTCCGTTGTCAATATTCATATATTGTGCCAGTAAAGACTACTTATTAGACAGTTTGACTGTAGTTGGATGTTTGTGAGCCAGTCTCGTTGCTAATTCTGTCAACGACTCATCTACTAGGGAACCAATTCATCTTATTGATCCTGAAATCTCTTTATAATATCGTTATAGTATACTGTACTCCCGTATCTGTTTTTTAGTCTAAAAATGGTGTGGGTTTATTCACTTAAAAACACATTCAATCGTGCTTGTCGGCTCAACAAATAACTCAAGTTAAAAACAATGTGATCCTATCATTGGCTCGAGTTTAACTACAGCTGTAAATCTAGAAAGTGAGTGGCTATTCATAGTTCGCTCTCATGTTGCACTAATTCTGTAAGACGCAGTTTAATAATTAAAGTGAACAATTTATTATAAACATAAATGTCTCGATGTTTTTTCTAAGTGATGCAAAATATTTCTCACCGACTGACAACTGTTATGAATGTAATCAGTCGACTTTTCAAAATTTTGATGTGATTCAAATTAATTCTTTCTTGTTTTATTGATGTAATATTTTTCAAACTATTGATGAAGGTTAACAATTTATGGCTTAATTGGTAGTCTCGCTGTAAAGAAATATTTCCTGCAAATAAGCTTTGAAGGTCACGGACACCGCATTGTAAAATTTGCGTTGGATGTCCATCCCTGTTTGATAAGGCAGCCTTTTGGTTCGGTGTAACTGTCAAACACGTTCGGAAGATTAACATAAGTATTTTTCGAAATGCTACATATTATATAATCATTAAACTTTGAGTTTCTCTGATCGACGTCAATATGTCTCAACGCGCACAGAATAGCATCCTTGTAAATTTATCCTATGGAAATGTCAAAGCCTTTCAGTCAGTCAAATACAAACGTGAAAGCTAGAATAAGGTTAGGAATTAAGAAGTGAGAATATCATATAGATGCAAAGTAATGAATCAGTGCGCCTTTTCGTACACATCAATCTCTTAAGTATAGAAGAAAGTCGTCGAATCAAGTTAATCATGATCATTCATTCACAAATATGATGATTGCTTCGATTTTATTAGTAATTTTTATAAGAGTGGCCGTTGCTTTTAATTTGAAAACTCAAGATGATATTCTTATTAGACAGCAATCGAAACACACATGTTATAATACTACTTACAAATTATCCATATTTTCGGTACACTTAGTTCCAATAGTATTGAATGGGACCAAACTCGAACAAGATAACATCACACAAATACAGTTAACCGCATCTATTGATAATCAACAGACGTTACGGTTTTGTAACGCTAATGAGATCCTCCTGATAACAATCAATCTTACAAATGATTCTAAGAGTAAGTTCAGATTAATTTAGTTGTATAGTAAGTATACAGTTGTTGTGATCGTTAAAAGACACATTCTTATCCCGTGATAGTTCAAGGTTCTATTTTCGTACCACTCTTGCTGCCTTGAAATGCAGGCTGAATAACCTACACAAGTTTTTGCTCAGAAAATCAGAAACTTACAAAATGAAGTTGAAACACTCTTTTTCTATTTTTAAAAGTGGTTGTTTTATACGCATCAATTGACAACTTTGTCTTTGAGTTAGATGACGTTGTATCATCATACGATTAGGTCGATTATTAATAAATTATAACATATTGTAATGGCATGTTTTTCAATTTTGGTAGTTCTATGCTAACTTTCTTTCAAAATAAGCAAATATCACATAAGGACAATTAAAGCAAATGTTTAGTGCGACTTCGAACATGCAACATTCACAGTTTTCAAAAATAATTCTATTCAAATCGACTACCGATTCTTTCTATCAGTAACAAAAACGAGTAATCGCTTCGAAATATTGTTAAACAATCATTAATGATACAGTTGTATGAGTTCTATCCAATAGAACATTAAAAAACATAATTGATGAAAGAGACTGATAGATAAAGAAGTTTCTTTTATATCATTAGTTGAAATCTAGAATAGTTCGAACTTCTGGTGAAACTTACGAGGGGACCTTTTCAGGTGCCTCCCTCCTGTCGATTTCAATGAAACTTCGTCCATAGGTACTACATAGTGCCCTAGTGAAAACCCTAGAAGGGTTTGAGTGCGAATTGTTTCCTTTAAAAGTTATGGTTATCTTAATTTTTTCCTTTATAATTAGAGCAAAATATACAATATTAAGAACCATAATTCTACAAAAAATACGATAAAAAATTCTGAATTTATTTCTTGGCGTTGTTCCATACCTTAAATATTTTGGTAGAAGGAAGCTGAGGATGGTAGTCTATTGAATTTTTCATTGTCAAGTTACGCTACACAATTTCCTCGTTGGCGGAAAAAATTCAGGAGTTAATGAGAAGTAACATCCAGGTCGAACAGTCCGACGTGGAAACGGCCGGTTCCGGGTAGTGCCGTTGATTTCCGATCAATTCCTACCGGAAAGCACCGGAACTTGGCAAGAATTCTCCGGAAAAATCCGGCCGTATTTTTGACCGGGGAATACTGCTTCCACGTTCCAGCGATTTCCCGTGTTTTCCTGCAGGATATGATGACTTTCCCGCATATTCCCTGGAGTATCCTACGGGATCCGGTGGCCGGAATGTTCGACCTGGTTACTGTATGATGCGCCTGGTAAATTCATAAAGAGAGTTATGTTGGCGCGATAGGTAGGTATTCAATCAGACGACTAGAATCATCAGAGGTACGGATCTCTTTTACCTGTCCATGTACATCTCTTGCGGAAAAACGATATTTTTTTTACAATACCATGTTGAAATAAGCACATGAAGAATTTATTTGAATTCATTTGTATAAAAATTATCAGTGTACACACATGCAATCAATGAGAGCAGGAAAATATTCCTTATGTGATATAGTGAGCCATTGACTTTCTTAAGAAAACGAAATTGTGACAATGAAAAATTCAATAAACTACCATTTCAAGTTCTCCTTCACACAAATATCTAAGATATTGAACAACGCCTAGAAATAAATTCAGAATTTTGTATCGTATTTTCATAGAATTGTGGTTCTTAATATTGTATATTTTGCTCTCTAAAGGCAAAAACGAAGACAACCATAACTTTTGAGGGAAGTAATTCGCACTGAAGCCCTTCTAAGGTTTTTACTAGGGCACTATGTAGTATCTATGGATGAAGTTTCATTGAAATCGACAGGGGCACCAGAAAAGGTTCCCTCGTTAATTGATAGGAACCCAGGTTGAGCATTACGACGACTAGATATGGTCATATATGCGGAATTTACGACCGTATACGAGCCGTATTTTAACGTTTTGGTATATGCCGTATTACGGCTGTATATCGCCGCGTCGCATACGGCAGAACACAACGACCGTTTAGAAGCCGTATCCGACCGTATCATAAACAGAAAACGATCAAACACTGCAACGTATATGACCGTAACAATATCGTAACCGACCGTTTACGGTCGTAATTCCAAAAAGAAAAATGCATTCATAAACCCCTCCGATCGATAGTAAGCACACTACAGACATCAATTCTACTACATTTCCATAGAAATGACATTAAAAATGCAAGCAGTCCAAAACCCTACTCCAAACCACACCGAAAATCACAGAAATCATACTTCCAACAGATCTTTTCGGAGCATTGGCTATACCTTAAATCTATAGAGAGCACCTAAAGCTAACTTCTGCTCCATCCTAGACCGGGGATCATGAGAAATCTAGAAAGTAGGAAAAGCATAAAAGAAATCCTGCTAAAATCATTGTTTTCCGTATATAATTCATCGAAAATTTGTAATCATTTTTGGGAATGATATTCGGTATCAATAAGTGCGTATGGTGTTATTAACGATTATTCATATAGTATCGAGAATAATAAGTCTTAATAAATGATGAATTTTCATGTAAGACAGACAGGAAAATTGGTTAAGTTGAAATCATCAAAAGTCATTGAAAATGACGTTTAGTGAAGATCATGATGTAAAATACAATAAATTTGTTAAGGGTAATATAAGTAATACCACGAATAGAAATCGGTGAAAAAATTAGAAGAATCACTACAATCTCCTTGATGTTTGTTACGAAATCACATCTTTCCGATCGTAGAAATACCTTTAAAGATTGTTTTTTTCGTAGTTTAATGGATTTATTCAGTAGCGTTTAACAGGAATTCGATATAGGAATATGTTCAGTATAGATCTGCTTCAAAGTTTAACTCGGTTGCAAGGGAATACGATGTTTTTGTTCGATTTATTGCGAAAGGTCAAGTGGGATTTCCGGATCTTTGTGACATAAGGCTTCTAGAGATCATACGGAACCTATGTATCCTGCTGTGTTGAGTGAATATGCATAGGATTCCTTGAATGTTGCACATTCAGGCAACTGAAATCGTAAAAAAAATGATTTGATGCTAAAATGATTTTTGCTCGAAGTCTGGTTTACCCATAACGTTTTAGATGCAGTAATCCTGGTTTTGAATTTTTTCAGTGAAAGTGAGCCGTAAATGATAGGCTTTGTCGCAGTTGCTCTATTAAGGATGGAAACAGATGATTTATGATACTTATTTTTGATAAATGATGAAAGACTGAAGAATCCTGGAAATGTGTCAGAAATCACAAACAGAAATCATAGAAATAATAAAGGAGCTCTCAGATTATTGCGAAGTATAGAGTTTTGATTTCTGAATAAATTTCAGTGTCATTGTGTTAGTATCTAGCAAGTTTTATCGTTGGTCAATATAGTAGCCAGACCTTGCAGCACTTTTGCACTGTAACATTGACAATGATTTGCCAGTTCAGGTAGTATTTCTTGATGTTTCTATGATTTTTTCATCTTAACTATTTAAGTTTTAAGTAGGGGATATGCCTGACGTGATAGGCTTGTACAAATAGTGAGACTCTTTACGATAAAACGATTGGCGGACACTTGTTGTCATATGAGCTGGAATGAATTATATCTAAGGAAAATTGTGCTAGTTTCACTTTACAACACAAGAATTGTTTTCGACATTTTATTTGGGTGTCATACTGATTTCTTGTTTGCATGTATTCATAAAATTTTAAAAAATATGAATGCCTTTTGTATTGTCATAGTAAATCATATTGATTCCTCGACAATTGTGATTAATTTAAAAGTTGAAGCCCTTCGTATTAATCAAACATTTATACACTATGTTCTCAAAACAATCGACACACAAAATCATGAAGAATCTGAAAATTGCTCTATGCGTATTGCTACTCTCCCACCACGACGTTTGATAAACTTGATATACACTAGATCAGTGCCATTCATCATGATCGTTGTCTCCGTTCAAATGGGTATTTTATTGGATTTACAGGTTCTCAAAGAACTTGTTCGTCGACCTGTGGCATTAGGGATAGGCTTCATTTGCCAATATTTTCTAATGCCTATGATCGGTTTTGCGATTTCAAAACTTTTTCGATATCCTACGTTGTATGGATTTGGATTATTTGTCGTAGGTTGCTGTCCAGGAGGAACTGCATCTAATCAATTGACAGTTATATTCAATGGAGATCTGGCTTTATCAGCATTAATGACATTTACTTCTACAATTGCCTCATTCTTTATGATGCCTCTATGGTTCTATACACTTGGAAATTATGCTTACTTACGGCAACTAAAGATTCGCATACCATTTTGGGATCTTATGCAGTCATTGGCTACCATTGTGGGACCACTTATATTGGGGTTAATAGTTGCTTATTGTATTCCAAAGGTGAAATACTATGTAACATTAATGGTAAAGCCAGTGTTTATTTTGTTATTTTTTTACTTTTTTGGCTTTGGCACGTATGTAAATTTTTATCTATTCACATATATTGATTGGCGAATGGCTTTAACGGCGCCTTTACTTCCATGGCTTGGTTATTTGCTGGCGGGCGTCCTTGCGTACCTCTTTCGGCAAGATTGGATACGTGTTAAAACTATTGCCATTGAAACTGGTATGTATATTGATTACAGTTGAGCTCCGTGTCTAACGGAATTCTCTCATGATTTTTCAGCTTCTTGTAACCTTAAAACAACAACATTCCAAATGCAAGTATTTCTAAGAGAAAGCAGTAGTGCTCAAGAACTGACTAGCAGGAATTTCTAATCTGCTGAAGAACTATCAGCATTGACGTGATAGTCCTTTAGGGAAATGGTACACAACTATTTGCTACCCAGTGAAAAATATTACTAAAAAAGAACGATAAAGAATGCGTTCCAAAAGAACTGAAGCTCTTTTTTAAGAAAAGAAAACGTTCCACAACAAATGGAAACCGTTCTCAAATGGAACGAACAAGAGCGCATCCTATCATTCTAAGAAGGTGTTCTTGGTCGTTTCGAAATGGAACAGCGAAGAATGCATTCTGCCACTTGTGGAACGCTTTCTCTTCTTTAAAACGGCTAACCTTTCTGATCACCTGGGTGATCATTAATAGATGAATCTACTATTAGTCAAAAGACTGTTCCTGATGCAACTTGACGAGCTCTATCGAATGGCGCACTCCAATTCGTTGTAACTGAAACCGTTATTAAAATGATAATTTTTCTAAATCAGACCAAATATCCCTAATGTAAAATCGAATGAAGATTCCATCATTTCTCACATCAATTTCAACCTGCTTTGCTTCAGACCTATCATTTTAAAATGAAAATGTGGTTTGCTTCGAAAAGAAAGCATTCATCTCTTCAGAGAATCCATTGTCTTAAAGGCTCGTGAGAGAAAGTAAAGAAAAGCTATTTTATTTCGATGAAATGCTATGTTAACCGTTCCGAAAGAAAATGAACTAGAATGAATTCTGCTGGTTTAAGAATGATTCAGAATGCTTTCTCTTCAAATAAGGAACGATTTTTCAGTATAGAAGAAATTATTCCATACTAGTGTGGAATGGTAAAGAGCGAGTTCCTTCAGATCGAGAATATTTCTTTCTGACTCTGAACGCATTCGCTCAAACAAGGAACGCATTCTCTACGTAGGAGATAGGTTTCCATATCCGCATGAAACCATTCTATTCCGTTTTTTTTCGAAATATTTTTCACTGGGTATCTCATGGTTGAAAGTCAAGATGAAGTGTTTTCTTAAATCGTTTTTCTATGCACATATTTATATTCACAAGAGCCTTGATCAAAACAAGTGGGATAGTAAAAGTATACCGTGAATATTGTATCTTTAAAATTTTAAAATTCAGCACACTGTAAGATAATTGAGGACGCATTTCTATTCCTGAATCAGCCTCGTTTCCTCTCAAATTTCAATTCAAGTCTAGAGAGCAATAATCTTTAGATTTGCGTCCGATAAAATGCTATGCGTTCAATAAACAATATGCATTATCTTTGATACATAAGATACTGACTCCCCGACATTGATGATTTTTCATGATAGGTCACCCATGAATAGTCATCAAATGTTCAAACTTAGTTTTCTCTCTATCGATCCAGATCTATTTGAAGTGAAAAGTGAAGGTTATTGAAACTTAATTTAGTCCATGCTTTTTATCAGCGAAACATCAACTTGCAGGATATTCTTACAACTAACAAAATAAAAGAAGTCATAAATATTAGTATTATGAAGGTCACGAATAGAAAATAGCAAACATAGATGAAGGAAATAGATGTCTGATACAAGTAACCATTTCAACCAACCATACTTATCGGCATTGATACCTTCAATGTAGACTTTTAGAAACGACCCATGTCATAGAAATCGCGCTAAAATCGGCGATTTAATCGCGATATGTTAGTCCGATAATCGTGAGATTATATCGCGATTAAATCGCCAAAACTGTCGATTTTTGCCGATTTTGATAAATAATCGCAATTTTGCGCATTGTTTTTGCTTGAATATTGATTAATCAGTAATGTTATGGGTATATTTTAATACATAGTATGCATGTGTACTACTTTTTCTTCGTTTATTACTAATAAGCTATTGTTCAGGCAATACGTTTCATGAAATTATGACAGGAGTTTTCATGAGCGACGTGACATTCTAACACAATGCGTGCGCATTACAATGAACAATGTAACATAATACGATAATAAATAAAGTATCAGCTAAGTAATTACAGAAAACAATTTTCGTATAACACAAAATTGTGTATTTACATTAGGTTATCGTTTTCGTATTAGCAACAAATAAAATATCAGTGTCTTCTGTTTGTTTCTTCCAAGCTTGAAAAATTAGATTTCTTCTGATGATTGTATTTGTGATGATAAAATACTTTGATTCGGTGCGCCTACCAATCAACGGAAGGATCAATATTCGAAGGCTGACGGATAAAAATTAATCAAAATTTACCTGTGGTTGATTTTGAATAAAATTTTCTGTTGATTTCTTCTTTTGCACAAAATAGAGTCATGAATAGGTGCCAGATAATTGACATCCGGCCGGGTGATAACCAAATTTATGTTCTACTGCATCTAAATCAGATTAAAAAAAGTGCGACATATCATGAATACCACTTTCGTTCATGTCTTCTTTCCATATATTTTCTTTATTCTGGGATCATCATCAAAATTTGGCGAACCTTGTTCATGCTCTGTTCCTCGAGAAAATAAATAAGAAACATGACTAATGAAGAGTAAATTTTTTCAATTACCAATTATTTAATACTCGAATTTTCGAGGTTGAACCAGATTTAGCATTGATCGAACCATACTGACAAAATAATGAAGATAATTATTTTAGCAGGTTTCTCATTTACAGTTGATGTCTCATCGCCTAATAAAAGAGTAAAACATGTGTGAGAGATTTTTTTGTAAACCATTCACCAAAAACAATACTACATAATAGTTTATTCGAAAAAGTCGCTACAAGTATCATACTCATACATCAAGTAGATTACATGCCATTGCATTTGTACTTTGTCGTTACAGCTTCTTTATTATTTCATATGAGTGTAAAGTGGACTGAAATTATTGTTGAAGAAAACAATAAAAGAAAAAAAAACGCTAGAATCACCTTAAAATGGCTTTGTTGTAGTTTAAATTTGTCTTATTCACTTTGCACACTTTGATCTTCGAAACAAAGTGTACGAAACCATGATGCTCAAAACTATCGTAGTGTATTTATACATTCTATTTCAGATTCCTATTAGGAACACTGATGCACGAGAAGAACAATGACTATGTGTCCATGTTGTTATTGGATACAGCAAATTACCCAGCAAAAATTCAATCCGACTTTTTTTCCTCACATATACTTTACTATTAAAATTCTTGAAATGTTTATGAAAAAGAACAGAAACACGCTTTTCCCCTTTGAGTTTGAATTGTCGAAAACAGTATAAATGTAGTTTTGAAAGTATAACTCATACTTCAAATATTAGAGTATCGCCTTTCACATACTCTATAAGACTATGCAACTGCTGCATGGTCTTATAGAATTAAAATAACACAAATTTTGTATAATATACCCAGGTCGATCAACCTGAGCCGTAAACGGCCGTATACCTATCATTCACGGTGAAAAACGGCGACCGTATTTTGTAGTCGTTTACTGTTGCCGTAAACGAAGTTATACGATGAAATACAATCGTCGTAAACGAGGACCGTGAAAAGTCTCCGTAAATGGTCATCGTAACTAAACGCTAACCGTAAACGAATGTCGGATATCAAAGTAAACAGCCGTTTACAATGACCGTAGACAATCCAGGAAACGATTGCCGTTTTTCTATCGTATACTTTTGTACGCGGTCGTTTACGATGACTAGCTGTTTGCTTAAAGTATAGTAGCATTTTTTAGATTGTAGCATGAAAAAATCGAATAATCTTGTGAAATCTGTGGTCGGAAATTCCACTACTCTTTAATGTCACTTTGATTATCCACTATACAGAGATGCTGCCAATTTTTTTTACTTTTTAAAGGCTCACGGAATCATTAAAGTCAGCTTTTTTTTCTAAATTTTAGTCATAAGGAACATACAATTAGAAAAAAACGAATAAATCATAATTCATCCACAACTTCCTATTACTCAGAATCATAAGCTGGATAAGCATGTTACGTCAAGCATATTCTCTACTTGAAACTTATATGGTAAATATGAAAAAATCATAGAAACACCAAGAAATATTGCCTGAACTGATAAATAATTGTCAATGTTACAGCGCAAAAGTGATGCAAGGTCTGGCTACTATATTGAACAACGTTAAAGCTTACTCTGTATCAACACAATTATATAAAAAATTTATTCAGAAACCAAAACTATATACTCCACAATAATCTGAGAGCTCCTTTGTTATTTCTATGATTTCTGCTTCTGATTTCTGACACATTTTCCGGATTCTTCAGTCTTTCATCATTTATCAAAAAGAAGTTTCATGAATCATCTGTTTCCATCTTTAATAGAGCATCTGCGACAAAGTCAATCACTGACGGATCACTTTTACTCAGAAATCCAAAAGCAGGATTTCAGCATCTAAAAACGTTATGGGTAAGGACAGAAGACATGACGTGCCCTCCTTTTAACTAAATATTACTAAGTCCACGAAATCATTTCTCAACCTCCGTGACTTTTCAAATTCATTTACATCAAGCTACTTCTCCTTCAATTCGATGCCATTAACTATCTAAAGTTCTTCAAAGCCGGCTTCTACCGAAAACCAGACTTTGAGCAAAAATCATTTCAGCATCAAATCACTTTTTACGGTTTAAGCTGCAAATCAAAATCTGTAACTGCCTGAATATACGAAATTTCGCAAATTCTATACATATTAATTCGAAGCAGCAGAGTTCATAGATTTCATATGATATCAAAAAGCCTTCTGTCCCAAAGATCCAGATATTGCAGCATTTTCCGCATTAAATCGAACAAAAAGATCGCTTTCCTTTAAAACCAAGTTCAACCTTGAAGCCGATCTATGCTCAACGTAATCCTATATCGAATTCCTGTTGAACTCTACACCATAAATCCGCTAAAATAATGACAAAACGATCTTTAAAGGTATAGCTACGATCGAATTTCGCATCAACCATGAAGGAAATTTTAGTGATTCTCCTAATATTTTTCACCGATTTCCATGCGTGCTATTACTTTTATTACCCTATATCAGATTTTTCGTATTTTTTCTCATGATCTTCACTAATCCTCCCTTCACAAGGTGATTTTTGCAGGATTTCTTTGATGCTTTTTGTATTTTTCGGATTTCGCACGATCCCTGTTGCAGGATGGAGCAGAAATCTCCCAATACGGATCTCTTGATGCTGGCTATCGAATGCTGCTTTCCACGATTCTCTATAATGCTTCCTTCAAAAGGTGATTTTTGCAGGATTTCTTTGATGCTTTTTGTATTTTTCAGATTTCTCATGATCCCTGCTGCAGGATACGCGGAAAATCATATGGAGTTTACTTCAGATGCGGGCGAGCATGTTAGGTTATAGAGAGTGCTCCGACAAGATCTGTTGGAAGTATGATTTCTCTTATTTTTGTGTGATTTTGAGTAGGTTTTTTTTGCTGCTTGCATTTGGTTAGAGTGATTCCTATGGAAATGTAGTAGAATTGATGTCTGTAGTGTGCGCACTATTGATCAGAGGGGTTTAGGAATGTATTTTTTTTCTTCAGAATTACGGCCGTATACGGTCGGTCACGATGTTGGTACGGTCGTTTACGTTGCAGTGTTTGGTCGTTTCCTGTTTATGATACGGTCGGACACGGGTTCGAGACGGTCGGTGTATACTGCCGTATACGACACGGCGATATACGGCCGTATACGTCATCGTAAACGGTCGCGTACGGCCGTATCTAGTCGTCGTAATGCTCGACCTGGGATATCATTTACAATTTAAGATTAGAATTTTATATTATCCATATGAAAACCTTAACTGTCCTTGTTTACGTCATCTACAGACCAAATATTTGATGTTCTATAGAAATATGACTAAAAAATTGCGCAGACCGGCCGGTCTGAAACCTTCGCCCGGACCGATTCCATCTATGGTACGGCTGACAACCCTGCTCCGTTCTCTTTTTTCTTGGTGGCGTATATAAGCGCATGTTTTTATTAGATGGATACATTTGAATGTAGAGTAGGGGTGGACCATTTTTTTTAACGGAACTTAATTAATGACTTCCATTAACCATTAATATTAATGCTTAATGTTTTCTGAGAAAAACTTAATTCATTAATATTAATGATTAATGAAAAACATTAACATTAATTTTAAAATTAATGTTTTCATTAATCATTAATATTAATGTCAATGTTCTTGAATGATATTAACGGTTAAAGGAAACATTCACCATTAGTATGAATAGTAATGTTTTCGTTAATATTAGGGATTATATTTTCATTAATCATTAATATTAATGTTAATGTTTTCATTAAAATCAATGACTTAATATTAATGGTTAATGTTTTCATGAAAGCATTATAACTTTCCATATTAAGTAATTAACACTTTCGGAGAAAACATTAGCTATTAAGATCAGTTAATTGATTAATAATTGTAGATAATGTTTCCTTAGAAAAGCCTAATTCAGTAATATGGAAAAATTAATGTTTTCATGAAAACATTAACATTAATATTAATGATTAATGAAAATATAATCCCTAATATTAACGAAAACATTACTATTCATACTAATGGTGAATGTTTCCTTTAACCGTTAATATCATTCAAGAACATTGACATTAATATTAATGATTAATGAAAACATTAATATTAATGATTAATGAAAACATTAATTTTAAAATTAATGTTAATGTTTTTCATTAATCATTAATATTAATGAATTAAGTTTTTCTCAGAAAACATTAAGTATTAATATTAATGGTTAATGAGAAACATTAACATTAATATAAAATTAATGTTAATGGCCCACCCCTAATGTAGAGTATGGTTGAATAAACATCGTGTAGCAAAATATAAAATTATGCCTCTCCATTTGTCATAACAATTTAGAATGAAGTAGCTCGACTAACATCAATGCCGCGTATAATGGTATAGTTAAACTTCTTCTCTTTTTCGTTACAATAGGGGAGTTGAGTCAAGTTCAGTTCTAAACAAGTAGAGTTAGAAGAAAGTTGTGCTTTGTAATACGTACGACTGTATTCGGTTGCATATTCATTTTGGACAAGAATAAACTCATCGTGTAGAATTGTTGTTAATATTATACATACAGTGGCTAAAATATATAGCTGATACTGATCTACTCTTTGTTGCCCATCATCCTATCAGGATATATACACAATTCTATATATCTCGATAGTTATTTGAAGAATATTTACGCGACCTAAATAATTTTTCCGTTACACTAGATAACAAGAAAATTATTTTTCCGTTACACTAGATAACAAGAAATTATTTTTTTCTCATTTATTCCATGCTACTTGTGAAAGTATATTCAAAGCTTACGTATTATTTTAATGATTTTATTACGTTGGCTAGTGGAGCTAAGAGAATGACACAAGAAACGAAATAGATTATGTTTGATTGACTAGAATTATCTGAATATGAAACCAATAATAAATGAATTATATGTGTCTTTCTGAATTCTATACGAATACCTTGTAACTATTCTTTTACCATCAGTTTGAATTCAATCCTCCTAATTATGCCGACAATCGAATTGATTCAATTTTATGAATTTTCTTCGTTCGTTTGCTGATTATATTGCAACTTATCGGGCTTCATCAGAGGATATTCTGCCACGATTCAACTTTCTATTGTCCATACATAAGAATAGGTTATCATAACAGATAAAAACACTCGTTGAAGACTTATTCTCTTCTGAGATTCTTTTCAACAACTTTTCTATTGTTTTACATTCACAATTACAGTGACCTCGTGAAAGTTGGCGCAAATATTTGTACCATAGACGATATTTTATTCGTTTTACTCAAATCTGAATATTAAACTAATTTAAAATTTTTAAGAATTGTTCATGCGCTATTTTCAAATTTGAAGGTTTAAAGAATCTTGTATCTAGAAATCACAATGATATAATTAACAGTAGATTAAATTACACAAACAAAATTATTTGTTACTGCTGATAATATTGCATGTTTGAACAATAAAATCACCTCAATTTTGTTTAGTATTTGCATTGCAATATTATTCGTAAATATCATCTAAGGCAAAAGATCATAGTTTTCAATTAGCAGTGTAATACTATTGTTTCATCAAGTGTACTTTTAAAGCAGTTGTAAAGAACAAACTGGCCAGCCTACTCAGTCGACAAATGACACATTGCTAAGGCTGAATATTCAATCAATAGTTATACATATATGATGTAATCTATCGTTATAATCAAGTTCATCATTATGTAAATCATCCGTTTTTTTTTAAATGACCTTCGAAGTTCGACAATGATGTTCATAAGTATGAATAATGCAATTGAGAATAGCTCACGAAAACAAAAATATTGTTTCACATTCTTGATGTTTGAATCAAACTGCATTGTTTGCTTCGGTCGACAATGCAACTAGTGAATATATGCATTAAAATGAGATTGTCGTTTCTTCGAAGGTTGGAATTGCTGTTTTCTACGTGAAATGTAGAATCAAACTTAACCTTTGAAAAAAAAGTGCACATTTGTTGACATAACTTGTGAGAAAAAATAAGCAGGGAAAAGGAAAAGAGAACAACATTACCCCTTTACTTGTACGTTATTTTGAGTGGTTATGGTCACAATTTTATATGTATATGAGCACAGGAACGACTTCCGCAAAGTACTTCCTTCTCTTTTTCTTTTTCTTTTTCTTTTTCTTTTTTTAAATAAAATATGAAAGACATTGCCCATACTGCGTGTCTCAAACAATATTTTTTAGTCAAATTTAGTTTTTGAACACATCATAAAAGCAACAACAGAAAAATAAGCTGGCCTTGTCGCATGTCTTGCTCATTTTTTCTCATTATATGCTTCAGTTAGTTTGACAGTCTTCCTTTAACATCATAATCAACATTTAAAGCAAGAGGACGAGAATGCAATCAATTTTTTCACCGGTACAGTTGATAGATTTTTTTTTGTAAACAATACTATATGGCCTATTTTTTTTTCTCACAAATATTATCATCATTATTATACATGAAACCTAATTTTATTTCATTATGCGACATATGAGGAATCAGATATGATAAAATTATAGCCCATTATATGCCATCTCAGATTTCATGAAAAATAAAAAGCACAAAACAGGTAGGCAATTTTACTTTGCCTTTAACTATTAAAGCATATAATAAAATTTCTCATCATAAAATGAGTCAATAGAGATATAAGCTTTCAATTTCTTGACATAACTACAGAATGTTAAGGTTGACCCTAAACGAAAAGCATAAATTCATTTTGCTTTTTTCAACCAAACGAACAAAAGTCAAATAATTCAGAATTGAAAAATAATATAAAACACATGTTGTGAGCAAAGGAAATATATATATTTCTATTTATACTCTTCTTTTCTCTTCTAGAATCTATTTCTCTTAACACATAATAACTATTAATTTTATATTTTGAATGTGGCTTATTCGAAAAAAACTTGCAACCCATGCATACGCTATTGTATTTTTCATATTATTTGGTATTTGTTTATACATAACATTTTATGATAAAACAATTTCGCCCACATTACCTGTTATAACACCATTAATAACAGTACACACTAAGACATCATCAGGTCAATATCTTGACGTGCACTTAGATTTAGCCACAAATTCGGCAATGTGTCAAAAGCATGATTATTTAATTATCTATGTTTTATCGACAATTACTAATGTACAGCGGCGACAGGTTATACGTTCGACTTGGGGATCAAAACAAAAAGGTGTCTGCTTTGTATTTATTGTCGGACAAGTTTCAGGTACAACAGCAAATGCTGGTGAATATCAACTGAAAATTAATAATGAGAAGCGTGAACATCATGACGTGGTTCAAATCGATCATTTCGAAAGTTATGCAAATGTTATTTATAAAGAAATAGCTGCGCTAAAATGGGCTAATCATTTCTACCCAGATATTCCATATTTATTTAAAACCGATGATGATCTTATTGTTGATACAATTTTAGTATCGTCTATTGGTAAACTACTTCTAACAAATGTTTCACTTCACGATTCTTTTCTTGTACAAAATCGTCCAAATTTGGTTTCAAGTATAATATCATCTAATCGAGAAACATTCTTTCGTGGTGGTTGGGCAACGGATTATCAACCAACATTACGTGATGGGAAATTTGGTGTTAGTGAAAACGTTTGGCCACATGCAGTACTTCCAGCTTACTGTTCCGGTTTTGGTTGGTTTATGTCAAAAAATATTCGTGAACGTCTTGTAAATGCATCTCTTACCTATCCAATTGAGAAAGCAGCTTGGGTTGGTGATGTATTCGTATCAGGATTTTTAGCTAAAGAAGCAAATGTGAAATGTACAGGGCTTGAAATTGATTTTGCTCAAACAGCTTCAGCTAATTGTTCATGTTTAATGGTTAACAATCCAATGTTAACTGTATGTTCATCATCATTTCATTCTGGTGGTGGTGGTACAGAAATACAAAGATATTTAGAATATCAAAAAGCTTGGCAAGTTATTCAATTACGTCATAATTCAACTAATAGGGAAAGTTATGCTTGTTAAAATAACGTTGTTGTATGAAGATTATTTTTATCTAAATTATTATAATAGGTAGGATAAATATTTTTTCAAATTCTTTCCAACTGAAATCATTGGTATTACTTCATTAAAGAGAAACTGTCCTTGATTACTCTGTATCGATTGCCAAGACAATTTGTATTGCAAGCAGTTTTTTGTTCTTTTACCTTCATTTCATATTTATCAAGTTTATGCCTTGTTTAACCCATTCCACATTAGTTGCTATATATTTAAATAAAAAAGTATACACGTTCTCCGTTATGCTTGTTTTTCTTGCTGATTAAAGTAATGTTTTCTTTTTACGACTCTAATACTATTCACTTAACACGTAGGATATCTTAGGTCAGGATTCGCATATTTTCCAATACGATTCGCCAAATTATCAGACCAAATTGAACAAACATCCGACCAAGATAGGCCTCAACGAGCTCTATCGAATGCACTATTTATTTTTTCCCAAGGCCTACCCATCATCGAGAAAAATACAAAATACTGCAAAACATAATACGAAAAAGCCTAGTTTTTCAGAAAAACCCATCGCGATTCGCCAATTTATCAGACCAACCTCTGAAAACTTCATCCTAGATAGAGCTTGACTTCCTATACCGAATGGACTAGTTTTCAATTCGTTTCCATGCTTCCGTTGCCTGGACATTTGCTAAACAATGCTGGAAACCTCAGGTTTCTCCAAAGAACCTGTCGCAATTCTCTTTAATCACTTTTTCAACGCTCGCATACAACTTCTCAACAAGTAGTTGGTGAGATCAACCGAAAGGACTTCTGTCGGGGCCAATGTCACGGTCGGATCCCCTCCGAAAGGGCAAATCCAGGCCGGAATCCGAGATTTTTATTTTGATGAAGTTTGGATGCTTGCAAGAATCAGAGTATTTGTTATATAATATTTTACTTATACAACAGTTTTTGAGGGATTTTTACTTCTTTTACGGATTTTCTAAATATTTGCGTTAGTTTGACCAATTTCAAATGTTAACAGGTTAGCGACATCATTCTATTTTCGTTTTATTCGTTCTGAAGAGCGATGGGTATGTCGGGAGGAAAGGAAAGAAAACTATTGGTGAATAAGTTCCTATCGAGAGAGAGAGAGAGAGGAAAGAAAGAAAAAATATTTTTGTTTTTATTCTGATCCTCATCCTCGTTTTATCGATCGATGCTGTTATGAACAGGAGAGAAAAAAAATTGTCATTAGTTCATCCGTTCGGACCAAGATGATAAATGGAAGGAAAGGGTGAGCGTCATCGTGAATATATCTATGAGGAGGAAAGGAAAAACATTTTGTTGATTCAACTGAATTGAACAATCCATGATCGAACGGAGTTTACGTTTAAAGATTTAATTTGCGCTTGTCTATTTTACAAAAAAAGATTGATTTAAATTTATTACGTGAATAAATAATGTTGATCGTGTATTAGCTAAAAAAATTCTCAGGAAAAAAGAATCGAGAATAGAATGGATTACAGAAAAGTACTAGAAAATCGATTAGCTGTTTTGCTGAATTGAGTCTATATTGCTTACGCGTATTTGTAACTTTGGCGTAGCTGCAGATCTCAATAATTTGTCCGAAATATCTTTATCGTGATTCTTATCGGAAATCGGTTCGGAACAATCATACACTGAAACGAAAATTCAATTGACAACTCTGTTGATCTTAAGAATTGTTTTTCACAAAAAGATATGCATTGTGATCATAACTGTTAATTAGTTGCTGCGGCGTAGCCAGGGGGTGGGGGCATTGGGCAATTGCCCGATAACTAAGGAGTTATTGTCCAACAGTTTTTTAAATGCTACTAATCGCACGTAGGATATCTTAGGTCAGGATTAGTGGCGGTGCCACGGGGGGGG